>JBBMJZ010063294.1:0-24084 GCA_037833815.1 Zingiber zerumbet
GCTCGAGCTCTAATCAAGCTTTGACTTGGAAAAATAAATTAAAAGCCTGTGTAAGTGGGATTCAAACCATGGACCTTAAATATACCAAATGACATGCTCTAGCCACAAACTCCTCATTAACTTATTTTTCATTTTAAAAGTAATAATAATTTTAATTATTAAAATATTAAATTAACCTAGCTTGACAAGGCTCGACGAGCCCTCGAGCCACTGTTAAATGAGCTCTAGCTCAACTCGAATGTTAAACGAGCCTGCTCAAGCTCGGTCAAATTTAAGCTTGAGTCGAGCTTTGATGAGCTGCTCGCGAGCGGCTCACAAGCGGCTTGACTCATTTGCACCCCTACCCCCAACGCGTGATGGGAGATAAAATATTGTGGCAAAAGGCAATTCGCTCACCCCCAACGCCTCCGTCAACCTGTCCCTATGCCAACACGGAAGAGGTAAATCACGGAGGCTACTAGCCCGGACAATGACTAGTGCATAAGGGAGGGCAGGAATCTGGCTACTAGCCAGGATTTGACCCCCAGGCCTCATTGTAGCTGCATCCCATGCACTAGCCACTAGTCCACCCCGAGGGATTATTCATTAAGAAGCAAGTACTCCCATCAGAGAGAGAGAGAGAGAGAGAGAGAGAGACCCAACTCTGCTGAGAATCACCAATTCAAGGCAACACCTTAAGCAAAAGTTTGAAAAATGAAACATTAAATAACAATAATGAAATGGAGTATGTTGTTGGTTTAGAGCATGAGAAGATACCATCATTTTGTGAAGGGGTATGTTGTTGGTTAATTACACAAAATAGTACAAAAAGATATAATTAATTTCACAAAGATATGAAACTATTTGGTACAATGTCATAGTCTGCTTCAAAATTTTGTTATTTTTTTACACGAAGTTTCCTTCATTTTGTTTCCTTTTCGCCCTGTCATTTCAGTGAGTTGCTAAAAATAGCACCACCTTATGACAGTCACCCTGTAACATGGTTCAGAGCTTGTTCCACCATGTGACCTCTCTCTTCCTAAACTTATTCATCCAACAGAGCAGATGAGGTAAACACCTGGTGCAAAGTGCAAGACTTGGTCATTAAGGTATTCGAATGAGTAAAACATTTGTGAACAAAGTGGTGCTCTCTCTTTACAATCATGAAAGAATTGATGATTCTCACAACCATCTTGTACATCTTTACACATCCCTCTCTCATACGACACAACTAAGCTCAGCACATCAACCCGGCTGGGTTCATCGGCATTCTTGATTTTTAACACCTAAAGCAAAACTATGCCCATAGATGATCTCCCCATTGCATTGGTTGTTGCCTATATTTTGTTTGTTGTGACCCTATAGAAATAGGGTACATAAACAGATTTTCAGTTAGCCTGATGTCATTGGAGAGACCAACTGTTGGTCACATCTTTAAATTGCATTCAACCCACCTAAGTCATTGTTGCCCATGCAAACCTAGCACACAACCCCTTGACGAGGCCTACCTCCATGTGGTAATCTTCCATGGCACTACCTTCTCCACTAGATCACACATTCAGTTTGTCACCAATGAAATCACTCTTCTACATGACATGGATAAACTGCATTGTGTTGCATTTACCAAGCTTCATTCATCCAACTCCAAGGGCAAAATAACAACCTACTGAACCACTTCGAAAGATGTGGCTATGACTCAAGATGAAAGGGGTATTGCATGCTCTCCATAAGGCATGTCAAGATAGTAGTTTCTCCAAGCATTATTACCCATACAAAAGTAGCATGAAATGCTTTGACAAGGCCTCCCTCCATGTAAAAGTGGCTACCTTCTCCACTAGATCAAACGAGCAATTTGGTCATGGCTGACTGCAGTTTATTTCAATCACCAAGCTTCCTTCATCCAACTCTTTAAACATATCAACCTACTAAACCTCTTTGAAAGATGTTGATACGACTCAAGATGGAGACATTGCATGCTCCAAACCTAGAAAACTAGGCATTGTAGGGAGACGTTGAAGTAGTAGCCCATCAAAGGACAGAAAAGAGATTGAGACATTGAGGGAGTAGCCCATCAAAAGAGGGAAAAGGAGAAATAGAGACATTGAGGTAGTAGCCCATCAAAGGAGGGAAAGGAGCAAGAGAGGTTAAATTTTGCAAAGTAGAAGAAAAAAAAATGACCAAAAAGAGTTAACTGGGTCACAATTAGCTTTTCATCTGTCCAAATACATTCAACAAGAACAAAAAACTTGATACATTTTAACTTTTTTTCCTTTCGGGGAGACGAGAGCATTTTGAAAATAATGAAACTTCTGAGGATATGTAGAAAATGGTCGACTCGGGATGCAAGATGAAATTCTCCCATTTAATCAAGTCTCAGTAATGAACTTGAATCTGCACATGCATATGCATCTTATTGTAGTTTAGAGTTTGCATTAGTCATAAAAAAAAGGTCCAAAACTTCTGGAAACGTCAACTTTTCCTAATTGAAATAATTCAACACATCTACGGTGAAGCATAGAAGAAAACATAACAGTTGGGAAAGTGAAATAACCTTTGCATTTTAGCATGCTGTGTCAGAATTGGCTCTACAAGATTGATATTTTAATTTCTAAATGTTACTGCAGATTTCATGTTGGTCAAGAACTTGAACTAACGCCTACCCCACAAGGTAACATAACAATAGCACAGAGTGCATCAAGGCATTCGTTGGCCTCAAATATTTTGGATTATGACAAATATACAATAACAACAACCACCCAACTTTATCCCACTAGATGGGTTTGGATATGTATCCCCTACTATATTATCATTTATATTTAAATAAATTTTATCTTATTTTATTGTTGCTAAGAAGTCTTTTTTGGTATTCCTTGTTCGACATGGACATTTGTCATAGTTTCACCTTACATAACTAGAGTCGTCTAAGTACATGCCCGTACCATCCTAAACGTGTCTCCTAGAGTTTTCCCTCCATAATCCGACTTTCTCTCTAATATTTTCATTTCTTATCCTGTTTATTCTTGTATGTCCGCTAGTCCACCTTAATATCCTAATCTCTGCAGCTCTCATTTTTTGCTAATGTACTCGCGTCATAGCTTTATATAGCCTAGCAGATCTTACCATTTTGTAAAATTTCCTTTACAGCTCATTATATCTTATCTTAACAATTATCTTATTATATCTACTATTGCTAAACTTGAATTCTATATATTTTGTCTTTACTCTATTAAACTTAAAGTTGATCCCAACTAGTGGGATAAGGCTTGGTTATTGCTATAGTACTCTACTAAATCTAAAACCTTTCACTTCTAGCGTTTCCCGCTCAGATTCAAGTTTAGCGTTTATTTTTTCATGTGTCTCATCTATCAAAATGATCTTATCTACAAACAACATGCATCTATCTTTATAGGAAACACTTCGATTAATCCGCTTGAAGTTTTCACTTTTATCATTACATCCCAGTACATATCCTTAATTAGTTCAGTATACAGCTAACACCTCTCTTTTCTAGAGTTCTCCATATAACTTCCATTTAGACTCTATTATAAGCTTTTTCTAGGCTGACGAATACCATGTGTAAATCTTGCTTTTATTCTCAATACTTTTCAATTAGTTGTCAGAGAAGATGTATAGTTTCTATTATCGTCCTTCTAAGCATAAATTCAAATTAATTTTCAATCATCGTGATTCCTTCCTTAAGTCTTTTTTCGATTACTCTTTTCCGAAGTTTTATGGTCTGACTTATGAATTTAATACCCCTATAGTTTGCACAATTTTGTACGTCTCCTTTATTCTTATATAAGGGAACTAGAGTGTTTATCTTCAATTGATTGGACCTTTTTTTTTTTAGTTTTTAATATCATGTTGAATAACTTTGTGAGCTATTCAATACCTTATTACCTCTATCGGAATATCAGTTAAACTATTTTTCATTTTGCATCCCATTTAAAACTTGCTACACTTAAATTTTGAATTCTACAATACAAATTTAAATTTTTATACTCATTTGACCTATTTAAATTACCTAAGTTAAGTTAGTCATCTAAACCTTCATTAAAAAATTAATGAAAATACCGCTTATATCACACTTTTATTTCATCATCATTTATTATCTTTAATATATCTTACTTAAATAAGATCTTTGTCTTTCTCTCTCGCTTTAGCTATTCTGTGAATCTCTTTCCCCTTCTTTTGTATCCAATTTTCGATATAAGCGTTCAAAAGTTTCATTTTTAGCTTCTTTCACTACTTTCGTGATTGTATATTTTTTTAAGTTTTCCATGTTCTTAAACGTATATAATTCCTTATAGGTTATTAATTTTTTTTTTCACTTTCTCCTTTACCTTCTCATTCCACCACCAAGATTCTTTACTTGGTGGTGCATGTCCCTTTAACTCACAGAGTCCACTCTTAGCTACTATTTTCAACTTTGATAACATTTTATCCCATGTCATATTCAAGTCGTCGTATATTTCTCCTAATACTTATAATCATACCCCATCCTTAAATATGTTTTGCTTTCCATCCTTTAACTTCCACCATTTAATTTTACGAGTCATGCATATTTTCCTTCTATTGATATTATGCTTGAGGCGTATATCCAACACTACTAGCCTATATTGGATAGTTAAATTTTCTCTAGAATGACTTTACAATTTTTACAAATCTTTCTATCATTCTTCTTAACCATAAAAAAGTAAAATTATTTATTATTCTCACTTTTGGATGTGACCAAGTATTTTCTCTTTTTTTAAAAAAAAAAAACATATTAGCTAGTATAAGGTGATATGCTGTCATAAAATCCAATATAGTTTTTCCGTCTTCATTTCTAGTTCAAAACCCATAACCGCAATGTACCCTATGAGGATTATGACAAACATTATGAATAAAAAAGTAACACCAACATAGCAAATAATTGAAGTGACATACCAGCACATGCAAGCGTTCTCCAAGATTACCACTGGATAGTGACTGCATGCAAGCTAGCTGAGGAGCCATTGTCTGTGGCTGATGCTGGAGAGATAGATCATGTACATGCGAAGGGTGAGTGCACATATGGGAAAAGTGGGTAGAATGTTGATTTTGTTGAATGCTCTGATGATGAGCCTGGTGTAGAGGGAGAAATGGAGATGATTGTTGTGATTGTTGTAAGTGATGTTTTGATGACGGCTCATGATGATTCTGAGACTACAGTTACAAAATCCATGATGTCATTGCGAGCCATACTAAAAAGTACTAGAAAGTAAATCTGACAACATGGACATATACAACTAATCAATACAAGTCGAATAAAACATAGAAAGAGTAATATAAATAAGTGATGCCAAGGCTTATCTGTCGTATGACAGGTATAAATGATTTTTCTCATGAAGTTTAGTGATATTAACTTCTTTTACAACTATAAAAAGCACAGGTATCTACAATAAGTGTACTCTATCTTACCTTTCAAACCTGATACATAGTTAATAACAATAACTATCATCCTCTCCTGCAAGTCGACTTGAAAAAAATATACCGAAACCAACAGGATATAGCGATCAAATGTCAAATCAGGTAGTGTGTTGACAGCTGAAAGACTTTTGGTAACTTTATAACAATGAAACAAATTTAAGTTTAGCATATCAAGAAAGGGGAAACATCGCAAAGCTAAGTTTTATGATTCCTTACCTAGAATGAATTTGTACACAAGACAATTGTAATTTCTCTGAGAGAAAATAACATTATACTGAAGTTGAGTAGTGAATGTGACATTAAAACTGAATAGGACCTATAGGCATTTACTACCTGTTATTACTCGCTAAAAGAAGAGTTCAGAAGTGCAGTGCATTAATTAAAACTTAAAAAAAAAAAATTAAATCCTTCCCAGAAAGGACAGAATAAATGGTTCTTATTTAAGCTATTCCTACAAATCAGTTCAAAAGGCAAGGTTGAGTATCGGCAAAATAAAAAGCATATCTGGTTATCTTAACATGTAAAAACAAACTTCAAAAGTTGTGTGCAGTATAAATGTGAGGATAGAAATACTTCTCAAACATAAGTTTTCAAATCTTACCGCGGTCACTGGACGGAATCCAATAGCATTAGGCACCGGAGAAGAGCTCTCTGTGGCTGACATCACCTAATCAAGTATGATTAAAATCATCACCATCATCAAAACGTGTTTCTCCCAACTATTTCGGTTTAGCTAAATTTACCCTCCATTGATTTCTATGCAAGGTTATACCATTAGAGTTATAAATATAGAGAAACAATAGTGGAAATAGAATGCACACTTATTTAAGCATGCTTACAAAGTTACAATGATATTATATTATTACATTTGATACGGACTTACACTTAGCCCAGGAATATTGGACATAGGATGAGGAGCACCTCTCTTGTACTTATGGCGAGGGGAGTAAAATTTATAATCTCTTGCCGAAATAGCCACCTCATGCCGTCCAGTCAAACGCTTAAACCTAGTTCAATTTTGTCATCAAAGAACAAGATAAAATGATATAAACATTAGTTTCTTCTATATTCAAAATGGAACCTATCAAGTTAAATACACAAAACTGAAAATCATCTCTCGTCATGAGATTTTGCATTGATGGAAATTGAAATAGTTGTCCTTTAGAATAGTAGGTTGTAAAACATTGGATGACTCAAACATGACATGAGGCAAATTAGAAACCATAATACAAAAGTGACAATGCATGATAATCCAAAATCCACAAAAACTACAAAGATGAAAATTTTAAGTTGGTTAATCTTTATCATACAGATTGATTTTTAAGGAAACATAATTACTTTATGAGTTGCACACAATTTCTTTAAAACATATTAATTTGAAATTATTTGCAGCATCTCATATTGACAGAAAATGACATGAGACAATAATTACATTAATTTACAACTTACTTAATAACATGAATTGGCAGCCATACAAAAGTCCAGACACACCAGTCTGGTAGCCATTTGCTATGCCTTGAAACAGAAGTTATCAACAAAATTATTACTCCAAGGCAAAAACAAGGATGACATTGGATTGTGTGAATCGAACAAAGTTAACTTATTTTCAAGGTGGACAGCTATTCTCTTACGAAAAGCTACATATGAATGTCTAACAGGTTGTACTTTAAACCCCCCATAGATTTACCATGTGAGTGTGGTAATGTGCTCCTTCGAAGCCCTAGTGACCTTGATAAGAATCATAAGATAGTATACATTAAACTGTAGCTATTAGTACAAGAGTAACTGTGGAAACACTTGCATGATTAGGCATTTCCCGTTTATAGCACACCATATGTGTTGACTATGAACTAATGAGCTTTCCGATTACTTGTAATCTTTAAAGTTCAAACTTTAATCTCACCAAAATGTGGCATGGACACAATATGCATGAACCATAAGCACCTAGAATAACTGTGTAATAGAGTTACAGATATTCAATTTTTGAGAAATATTTTCCCCCAAGATGTCTTTTTTCGTTTCATTTAATACACTCTTCATTTATCATCTCCATACCCATGTGGAGCCTTGAAATTTCTATTAATCACGTGTAATTTAAAAAAAAAATAGTAGTGTCAGACACTCGTATCCACACCCATATCAGACACGTATATTTGAGACTAAGTAACATACTCCATTTCTGTCTTAGATATGAATAACTCTGGCAATATTGATTTTAATAGCATGTGGTATGTATGAAAAGTACAACTAGTTTCTCAATTTAAACTTCAATTACCCCCAAATAAAATCCTCTTATTGACCTGTCCTTACCATATTTTAATGATCCTTAACATTTGTTTCTCATATACAATTTTATTCATTAATTTAAGTAATTCCTTGTGCTTCTAGCATTAATTATCACGTGTAGTTTTCTATTGTGGTTTAAAGTAGTTTTATTGCGATTCTTAGCATTTATTTATATTAGCAGTTTTGCCTTGCCATTTTCAGCAATTTAATTGATTCTGATCCATCCATTATGAACTAACTTTCTCATTGTTCCATTTTGGCTACTAATTTACTAACAAAAAAACTCAACCTGCTGAATGAATATGACATTGGATTTGATTTATGCTTGCTAACCAGAGATAGCATAGACATTTCTAAACAAGTAAACCATATACATGTGGTAAACAAATTCACCAAGTGTAACAAAATCTTCTTGGTTAAACAAAAAAAAATGCCATTATACCATTCAACATCATCTATGTTTATGCGGCTTGGTTTTTCAATGATTGACAAACCATTTACTACTACAAAGCGGACACGCTTTTCTTCTTGTACCACAAGCTCAGGAAACCGAGTTCTTGTTGCAAGTGATGTAGCTAGTTCTCTTCTCCTAAAACTACAAGGACCTAAGAATTGCAAAAATTCCAAGTTAGACAACAGTATTTATGCATACACACACATATCAAAGCTTTTACCAGAAGCAAATGAAGACAACCTTTTGGAGGAAACTTTTTAGCCAATCTTCTATACAATCCACCAGCTGTTTCCAAAGCAATCCCAATATTCTTCTCACGGATACCATCCAAAGAAGCAAGACGAACATTGACATCATTAACTAAGGTCTCATACAAGTTGGCAACATACATCAACGGCAGGTCAAACCTTGGATCACCCTCATACTGAACTTCCCGTTCCTTCCTTTTACCAAGCTTCTCATTCCCCTGATAGCATGAAACATCTGAACTTTCTCCAGATTCAATCACATGCTCATCAATAAAATGATCAACTACAAACTGCAAAAACCTGGATCGTGCAGTTGCAATTGGTGAAATATCTTCACCAAATGCAGAAAATGAACAGGTAACGATCAATAAATTGAGAACCAACCATCAAAATCAGAAATTTCCATCTCAAAAAGCTAATACCTTCTTGGGTAAGTAAGTTATACGACGGACTTGGTGATCTTCCACTGTTCTCAAGTGCGGACCGATCGTCATCCACTCCAACACCGTGAAGTGGAATCGAACTTCTATAAGAGTCATGCACGCAAACCTAGACCAAGTAGTCAAAAGCATTAGGCGGCGAGAATCTTAAGTAACGCTCAGTCTCCAGAAGCTTTTACCACGGAATTGGACTCGTCGTCGTTGTCGAGGCTATCCTCATCCACGGGGTCGCGATCCACATCTCTGATGCCATCTATCTCCCCGGGGTTCGAGTCGGCAGTGTTGAGGTCGTGGAGGGAGCCTCCAATAAAAGAATTGGTTGCCTGCCTCAAATTATAGTGCTGCATCCGGAACCCTAGCGCCAACCACTACTCCGTGAACCCAGAGAGGACGGATCTCGACCTCCTCCACCACCGACTTCTCCTCGATCTCCTGCGGACAAACAGTGAGAGAGGTCACGGAGCGAGAACCGTAGCGCCATTTCTCAAAAGTTCTCCGTTCCGAGAGAGAGAAAGAGAGAGAAGGAGGAGGAAGAGGAGGAGAGAGGAATAAATACGGGGGACTTGTACCAAAAGTGTCCAGTCGGAGGCAGGTGGCCTGTTTCCGAGCCGCTCCCCTTCGCCGGTGTGCCTCCGCACGGACCGCACCAGCACAAGCTGCTTCGGAGCCGATAGACCGCTGCCTGCCACTGCCACCGCTTCGTTGCTGATAAACGAGGTTAATTTCACTTTACCCATAAGAAAAAACCAGTTTGCGTTTACACTCTCAGAGTTTAAAAAACTATGGATCTCAATATTTTATTTTATTTTAAAACTTTTTTTTTTTGAAAATATTTTGGACAATGCTTCGAGGTTTCAGGAGTTTGGCCTTAAAATATAGAATCTTCCATTGCCTCATTTAAAAGAGCTATTTATTAATAGGTTTGTAAAGGAATCCATGTTCGTGAGAACTTGATATTGGATTTGATAAAAATTTATATATATATATATATATATATATATATAAGTTTACTAATTAGGTTAAACAAGTTGAAGATATAAAAATTTTAAACAATCAAGTAAACTTAAATTAAAAATTTAATAGTATCTAAATGAATCAAGTTTAAGCTCATGAACAAAGAAATCAAGTCAAACTTAGATAACTATTTCAACAACTTAGTTCATTTTTACTAAGATCGATTGACTTGAATTTGTGCAGCGAAAACTTGAAATCAATGCTAACTCCAAGCATGGCTCTTGACGGTGAAGTCCCGGAGGTGCGGCATCTTAGTAAAAGAAGACTTAGCATGACATAAACGAAGGAAGCACTTGAAGGCAAGTGTTGATGGAAGGTGCTTAAAGGTGTAAGTCTAGGCTAAGGGTAAACTTTAAGTATGAAAGGATCATACTTGAATTGTTTAAAACTCAGTTTGAGACGTATCAGTCAACTAGTGATAGTATTAGTCGACTGATGCTTGATCCAAAACTCATAGAGAGTTTGCAGTAGCCTATCAGTTGACTGTTTCATGATGACAGTCGACTGGTAGAATACCATTGGGTTGATGACGTATAGAATCCTTGAAGATCTTGAAAAGAATAGTAGTCATTACTTGTTATTAATCGACTGATATTCTCACCAGTCGACTGTGATCAGGGTTTTATAAATCAACCTCAAATATAAAATGCTTGAGAGCTTAGAGAGAATAACAACATTTCATGCAAAAGCGTCCTTAAGCTCTCCAAGTGATCTCTAAGCTTCCATACTCTTAATCTCTTCCTCCTAAACTCATCTTTCATCTTGTAAGAGGAAGAGATCATCTTGTAAAGGTTTCACCGCCTTTGAGCTTGGTTCGAGAAGGAGAATTTCATAGTGGAAGTGTGTTCATTGGTGTAGATCCTTGGATTAGTCACTTATAGGAGATAGAAACTAAGTTAAATCTAGGAGTTAGCATTGTATTTCCTTGTATTTCTTTCTAGCTTTCCATTGTTTTTGTTTCCGCTATTCACCCCCTCTAGCCAAACACAAAGATCCCAACATATCCTTCACCGGTTACTATGTTTTTGAAAGTTTTTAGGTCAAACTTTGGCTTCACCACCTTCACCGCGTTAGCTCCTTGTCCTATCACATCTCATTAACATATTTATGAGAATGTTGAAGCATATATCATCATCTCCAAAGGTATAAATTCGTATAGTATAAGTTTTTTAAAAAAATTGTTTATTTATTTCTCATTATAGCTTTATTTATGAAAACATATTTTTTATATTTAACTTTATTAATACTCTTTGTCTTTCCTTTTATGGAAGCCTTAAAATAAAAATATATAAAATGTCCCAAATTGCTCATCTGATGTAACTTGTCCTTTAAAGTTGATAATTGAATCTCACATGCTGAACTTGATGCAATTCTTTTACTTTCCTATCATATAACAAAACAATAATAAAGTTTTATAAAATTCAATTAAATATCTTTAGTAGCACAAAATTAAACTAAATTTAGTCACTAACTCTATACAACCAATGAAAAATATAAACAACAATTATGGAATTAGAATGACAGAAAACATAAATAACATATAATCTAAAAAATATTAAATTTACTAATAAGTTAAATTAAGTTGATGAACTAAGAAAAACAACACAATGAGACATATACACATAGGGGTAGGTTAGAGATGATATAACCTATTTAGATTAAAAGATCCTTAACACATTTTAGATAGGAAGTATGACAGAAAAAAAATCAAAATGCACTTTGTACTAAAGTTAAATAGCATTAGCAATTCATTTTGATAGCATTAACCTATTTAGATTAACCAAGTTTTAGCCAATTCATTCAATTCATCTTTGATCATTCAGGAGCTATACTTCATGAAAAACACATCAGTGTTATAAGTAGTCCCTTTATGTTATTCCTCAATATACCAAAAATTCGACATCTTAAGGGATTATTGGTGAACATATTTGAGAATTGGAATTTAGAAGAAGAGACACTCAAATTCTCCAACGTAGCTATATCCTTCACAACAAAAAATGTAGCATTATTGCTTGGAATCCTAAATAAAGACATACATGTCAAGATGGATTCCAATGTTGCTTCTAGTGCATAATTCGAAATATTTTTTCCAAGTAAAGAACTAAATCGATTTAGATTGGAAAATCTAATGAGGACATATTGCCTCCGAGTCGATTCAGAAAGGATGTTTTGTAAAATATATTAAGAAAGAGGAGGGATCAAAGATTTCAAATATGGTATGCTTGAGTGATCATAATCGTCATATCATTTATATTTAGCTTTCGATATTATTTGTCAATCAATTTGTCATTCAGTCAACTAATATAGTAATTAGTCGAATCGAGTTAATCAATTCGTCTTTGTTTACTTCAGAAATTGAATCACTTGACTAATTTCTTATGTCAGTTGAATCGATTCGTCTCTGTTCAATTCAAAGACTGAATTAGTAAACTAGTTTCTCATATCAATTGAATCGATTTATCTCTGTTCAATTCAGAAACTGAAACAATTGATTGATCTATGGACTTTAGTTGAATTGATTCGTTTCTGACTTCCTAGTTGAATCGATTGTTTTGATTAGTTGAATCAATTCGTTAATCAATTCGACTGATCTAAATTGGTGTCAGACGAGTTTTAAAAGTCAACCGGTGTATTTCGAAATCCATTCGACTGCTTACCCTAACTCCCGATTCTTCACCCTCTAAACCCTAAACGCTCCCGACCTTCTCCGGCGACTAGTGCTAGCGCTCCGGCAACCTAAGGTAGGACCCTCTATTGGTTCTTCTCGTTATCAATCCCAAACCCTAACCCTACTATTCCTCATTGCTCTCTCTTTGACATCCCTTAGGGGTTCAACATTTCTAAGAAGCTCCTCCGGTTAGGATTTCGGTGATCAAGAGGGGAGGGTCGTTTGTCTTCATTGAGTTGTTGCACTGTGTTGCAAACCGTCAGAAACACATCAGTGTTGGAAATGACGTGGTATTTAGGTTTACGTTTGACGAAGAAGTTGCACCATTGACGGTCGTTAGTGTTGGTTCGGACGCCCGTCGCAAAGAGAAATCGAACGTGGTTTTGATTTCTTTTTCGGTTTGGATGTATGTAACAGCCACAATGGAAAAGGCGGAGGGTAAAATTAGCATCCCATATGTAATCTGATAATTTTCAAAGTAACATACGCGAAATGGATATAAACTTGGCAAACTTAGTTATGCAGTTTAGTAAAAACCTTTTTTTTTTATTCAGCTTGATTTGACTTAATTGTCTTATCAAATAAGTTTGAATAACACAAAATTTAACTCAGTTTAGCTCATTTACAACCTTAATTTTAAAGGGAAAAAAATTGTCATGGTAAGATGGATCAATTAGTTATAGGATTCTTTTTTATCTGTTATTATTGGTGATTCAACTCCAAGACTCTTGAACAATGTCATCTCCTTTTGTTAATCTAAAAACCAAAATCTATTTTCCAATACAAGCTATAGAATTCAAACATAAGTTATGTAAGACAATCTAATGACAAGGATCGGAAGAGAGCAAACAGAGAGAAAGCCACATGCAAGATTTTGAATGACTCAAAACATATGAACAGTGCATTAACACCAAAAAGTTACTAATGAGACATTAAGTGTACTTAGTGCAGTAGCCCTGATATTAAAGTTAGGAAGCAAGTGTAGGTATGACATTATTAACCATCCGAATTTTCCCAGTTAGAAGGTCTCAGGTCACTGCTGCCCATGGCAATATATTTAGTGGGTGATGAACAAGAACTATTCAGTTCTAGTCGAACCTTTCTCCACATAATAACCACAACATATTATGTACAGGGGTGGGAAAAAGTACATAATTTTGCCTTTACAGGTTCTATCAGCTATGCAAACAATCCAACTAATTCCCACAGACTTCAAGCCCGTCCTCTTGTTATCTATGGCCAGTGGTTTGAGTATACAACTTTGCATCGCAACTAAACCGGACAATTCTTTTATTTTTAGGCTCTGCGTGACCCGGAGTCTTTATCGTCCACGCAAAAAAGTGAGAAGTTCTGGAATTCGTCAAGGCTGTTGGCTATCAAGCGACTGAGACTAAGGCTGTCGCTAAATATTAGTTCTTGGCCCTGAAACTTAGAGGAAGGCATGTCCAAGTCCAGTGGCCCTAAAGAGTCAGCCTATACAAATTAACGAGTGGAAAGCACATTAGATTAGTTGCGTGTAGGTTATGTTTAGAAACCATCCATGAGTAAATGCTGACGAAAGAAGAAATACCCAGTAAATATCTGCAAAACTAGTATCCTTGTCCTGATAACCTCTCTCATCGGATGACTGAGCTTGACAAGATTCAACCTCCGACTTGAAAAGAGGTTCATCTCGAAAGTCCTGTCCACCAAAATCCTAGCAACAAAGGAGTGTTACAACTCTGTCAATATCAGAAGAGCAAACACTTCGTGTTTAGGAAAATAAAAGGCAGTAATCATCAAACCTTCAGAAAATTTGGAATTCCTGGTAGAGATTTAGAAGAATCTTGTTCACCTGCCTCAGTGGAAGAGCTAGAGGCAAGATTCAATCTCTCATCTGGAACCATTTGAAAAGAAAATTGATCACGGGTATCTTCGGCATCCCAGATGGATGGTTGTGATGCCTTATTCAAAATGGGAGATAATTGATGGCCAGATATGTGGGCAGCAATAGCTGCATCAAATGAGTCACAACTAAAAGAGGCCAGATGAAGCAAAGGGCCAGTTGGTTCATCAGTGGAATTTATTCGTTCTGAATTAGCAGCCTTAGATGCTTCATTAAATAGATCTCCAACACTTATATTGGTTAGACTATCAGCCCATTCTCCAGCAGAGACACAGTTTAGTTCAGCATGGACCTGAAATACAGAAATGAACGTCTTATATTTGCATTAAAACTGGAACAAACTGGCTCAAGGAAGACTAGCAACTTAGAACATGGGAAACAGTAGTACCATATCCTTCTTTTTCCATTTCCGTTCATCTTTAGCTATTCTAATAGAAGATGGCCCTGCATCAGTGGCAGGCTCAAAAAATCTATCCTCACAGTCAGTGCAATCCTGCTCTGGAACATCAGTAATTGGAGTTGCAACATCTTCCATTAAACTTTCTTGATTTTCTGTCATCGCAGAGGTAGTTTTAGCCATGAGTGACTTGCAGAGCATCAAACAAGGTCTGTATTATCAAATTAATGTTTAAGGATAATACCATGTTGAGCATCTTCTAAAAGGTCACAATTTTCAGAAGATGAAGCTGTGTGAGATGATGGAATACCATTTGGCCCATGTTCTAAAGTGGTGAACCAGCCATACCTTGACACAAGATATTAGTCAGAAACATATCAAGTGGCCAATGTCAGTTATTCAAGTTTTGACTGAGATGTTGTTGGTTTTCTGATACCTTAGACGGAAAACAGCAGGACTGCCAACCATAGCATACACATCTGAAGTACTGATTACAGTGTCTTTTAAAGTCCACCTTTTGGAACTTACTATCTCCTGCTTAACAGAGTAGGGGAGAAGTACGAGCTCTCCTGATGCTATGTTAGAGTCTCCCCACTTGCGGTGTAGATGTTCCATGACTGACGATATCCTTTTCCTAGCACTTAAAGTGAGTTCTAAATGTGGATTGTGTCCATCCTACATGCAAATGAACACATTATCATTATTATTAATTATTTTAGGATCAATAAACTAACATCAGAAGAAACAAGCATGAAGTCAAAGTAAGACTTCTCATGTGCAAGTCTGATTAGACCAAGGTTGACCTGAGCGGTTTAGGGTTTGAACAAGTTGGCTAATGCCAGCTAAACTTGACCATTATTTTCCAAACTCCATAGTCCATTATATCTTCTTCCCACTCCCATCCCCTATCTCCCTCTCAACACCCGCTCTATGGGCACACAAGACAAATAAATGTTTCGCTCCCAAGTGTTGCAAAGATGGAACAGGATATGATTCAATCTTAAAGCCAGCATGGACTTGAATGTACCTTTTCAAGAACACTTCGAGTATGATCATCAACAGGAAACAACTGTAATTTCAACTTGAAAGAAGGTTCAGTGGTTGATTTGGTCATCTGGTCAGGGAAAATTCCTGTACGAATCCATGGATGCCATGTCATGTTGTAGATGTTTCACTTATTCGGATTACAGATTAAGAAGCATCACAAAATTCTTAAATAAAGGATCAATCAATCGATGGCCTTACCACCATCTGTGATCTTATTGGAAATTGCATCACTGGTTTCTCCATTAAAAGAAAATTTTAATTTATTGGTTGCTCGCTCCAATTGTTCAGCGGCATCAGCAACCAAAGAAACGCCTGCCATCGCAGCCTTTTCCCATCTTTTATATTCAGCAGAGGAAACAACACCTTATATACAAAAAAAATATATTGAATTTGCAACTCCAATTTGAGGGCATATTAATCATGTCAACACACACAGGTCCTGTGGCATTAGGAGAGGAGTTTCATATGTAATATCAAACAGAATCAAGAATAGTTCACCTGGCCTCCTTTTTTGCCTCTGTGATTTCATAGATAAGTCCCGTTTGCAGTTCACGTTTGAATACATCTCAGTCTTCTGGAAGGCAGCTTTAGAAGCTGTTGATTTGTTAGTGTTCGCAGCTTCAACAGTTAGTAATTTGACTGGATAAATGTCATTCCCTGGTCCCTTACTGAGAATCATGTTTGAAGATGTATGAGAATAAACATCTTCAGGAAGTCTTTTTCTTCTAGTCTTGTTTCTGTCCTTTAGAAGTTGATTTTCCTACAAAGCAACCCATCCAATTTAATTTCTGATAGATGACCAAAAAGGAGAAAGTTGAAGCATAAAAGGCTTGGAAAATTGCACTGACCAAAGCTTCAATAAATATCTTAAACCTCCGGGGTTTCAAATGCAGTTTTGAGGCAGTGCAGCTGTGTTTTTCTAGTAAAGACCACCTACCATATAAAACAACCATGATCAGTATTTTTTGCAACATATAACTAGCTAGGCCATTTGATAAGTGAACCTCTATTCAGACATCTGTCTTAACAAGACTATAAAGCTTCAGTTAAATTAACAAGAAGTGTTTAGCTTATATCCCAACCCAAAGTGCCACCATCAAGTTTAAACTAAATTAGCCTGGTAACCATTTTACAAATTTCCTTAAGGTGCATGTAAACGATGCACTACCAATTGGATGTATCATAGGAATTAACCCATATGTTACTCTGATAACCTTACAGTCATGTTAATATAAAGTCAAAGATGTTCATACATCATGCATGGTTATGGCAAAGAGAATATAGATTCATTCAATATTCATCATGGGCAATAACAGAACAACTAGTGCAGTCAATGCTAATACAGTAGATCAATCAAAACATAATGAACAGTTACCATCGGAGCATTGCAGCATTAGTATCCTTTGAATTTTTAGCATCAAATGAGAACCCAGGTCCTAGAAGCTTGTTCATACGTCTCACAAGGCGATAATAATAATGCCTAACCTTTATACCAGAAAATAAAATCATGTTAGAAAACTGAAAAAGTATTAACAAACTAGACAGTATAAATCAAGCATTTTCAATTTTGCCCATGAATACAATTAGAGGCAACTATCAACTTAGATGATTAGCAGCAAGGTATGATGCGGAAAGGAAAAAAATCCATCACATATAATTGCAAAAACAAAAAGAACCACGCATTTTTTAATATATTAACAGTTATGTGAAATTAATTAAATTTACAATGCCATGCCTAAAGCTACTTGGAAGAAAAATATGATAATATACTGGAAGAAAATATTGGAAGAAAAATATGATAATATATAACTTGTCATGTAAAGGTACATACTTGGTCTTTGTTTTTACTCTGAACACGACAGGTGATCTTCTCAAAGTTCTATATATGAGAAACGACATACCAAGTTAGCAAAAATTAGAGAAGTAGACTGTGTATAAAAAAAAGTAAGTAGAAAAAGGTAAAACCTTGCCAACTTGTCGTAGTGCATTAAAAAAATTCTCCTCCTCTTGTCGGGTCCATGCATCCCATTGTCGTGTAGGTTTTTTAACTAAACATAGCCATCCAAATATGAATTATAATATTGACATTTCAAAAAGACAGCTAATGCTGAAACACAATCTACAAAACAAAATGATTTATGTTCAAAAAATAAAATTATACCAGGATTCTGAGATCCAGTAGAAATTGCGGATGAAAGAAAGGTATTTTTTGCATCCTTTATCAACAAATTTTCTACTGGGAGAGTTTGATGTTCCATAACCAGGATGTTTGGTAAGACAAGAAACTCTCTGAAGTTCTCAAATCCTCAACCAGCTTCATCCACATCCATGGATCTAAACTCCTAATAAAGCAAGTGCACTGTAAATCTAAGTAAACATGTTAACAAAACATAAAAAAAAACAATCAACACTATAATACAAGAGGGAAAAGGGCAAATAAATAGTGATAGACACTAAAATACTAGTAAGTAGATATTCTTATAATTTTGTTGATCTTGACTAAAAAAATTGTAACATTGAAGAAAAATGAGATTGACAAGGGAGATATTGATCTGGATTCCTTTATGACCTTCCAGCACCAGACCTTAGGGTGTGGCACAACAACCCAAACAACAACTAAGGTAGTGTGTCAAAGCTACTACACGATAAAGTCAAACATTAAAAAGAGTCATAATCAGGAATATTTTCCATGCAAAGATATAAGCATACTAGTTATTGGTACTTGAAAATTGAGATTGTTTGTTACTTGCGAATTTTTATTAGTGGTATGGGTACTTGGGCAGAATGAGCACAAGTTTTGTTAGATTATTTGATGTTTCACTTGTTTATTCTTACTCCTCAAGCCAGCATCAGAAAGTGCACATTCCAAATTGATTGAGAAACCATAACATGGAACCGATATTAGAATTGATCAGTAAATGTGAACATGACTATAGGATGAACTTAAAAGTTTGATATCAACAAAAAGATAGACAAACTTAATGTTCATGAGAATAAAAGTATAATTACCTATGTGAGCCTTTTTCTAACAAATCAAAGTACAATGTGAATTTTTAATTGGATAACTACTATTTTGTATGATTAACTAACAAATATACAATCATTATTGTCAAGTCAGGTCTAGGATTAACTACATGAATCTTCTCTCTTCATTGAACTATATGCAAGTCTATATCGTTACTAATACTTAAATCAATTAAGTCATTTTAATTATATGTATTATAAACTAACAGATATAATAAAAAAAACTCAAAGGAATATTAATATCAACTTGTACAGGAACAGAATAAACAAAAACAAATTAAATAGACCAATAGAATAAGAAGAAAGTTTCAATAGGAATACAAATTAAATGGCATATTCTCTCACATACAATATTCTGGCCTATGTATCACCATTGAAGAATGAGGACTATCAAAGTTGAAGAGAACTGACCAATGCATCATCATTATGATGCATTGATGTTAGATGGTATTAGATTGAAAAGTAAGTGGCTGGTAGGTAAAATATATTAACATAGCAAAACTTACTTTCGTTTCAATCAACAAGCCAATTTCTTATGAGATCTATAGATTATTCTAGTTCCTTAACCCACAAAATCCCATTGTTTGTTCATGCAAAAAGAACACATATCTACGTTGAATTGTTTTGGTATGCATACATTGGAAGCTGTCACATTGTATTTCAAACAAACGATCCAACAGGTTGCAGTACTTCAATCACCAAAGGAAGCAATCTTACTGTCAGACGCTAGGAATACAATTGTTTTCCTCTCAGGGACAGCCCAGTCAAAGTATAATTCGAACGCAAAACTACTTCCTTGTTATCCTGTTAACATTAAAGAAAGAAGAAGAAAAAAAGACTCTTTTCGGGATCATATTACCAAATGAGATCATCTGCGTATTATAACTGAAACCGCCAATCCTTCTATAGCCTTGGAAGTTCGAGAAAAGATTGATTCGATTTTGTGAAAGAAGCCATCGAGGATTGGGAAAGTAATCTAGAGAGATGGAATTCTTCATCCGCAAAAAGGCAGAATCAATCGCGAATCTTGAACGAAAAAACAAAGGCAAAAAAAAAACGAAGTAGAGGCTTGGTGGGGAGTACCGGCGAGCGACAGAGGGGGTGCGCGCGGACGGAGGCAGAGATCGGGAGGACCGAGGAAGACGGTAAGGATGCGGGGAAGGTAAAGGGAGGAGTTCTAGGGCTAAATTGCACGGGCACGGCAGCAGACGGGAAGGAGAGAGAGAAAAGAGTCGGTCAGAGAAAGTATCGAACTCAACTCAAATTGGTGGTGTTTAGGCTTAGGCCATTTTTGTTATGAGCCTGAGCCTGAGCCTGAGCCTGAGCCTGATCCTGAGCTCGAGTTTGGGCCCGGTGATCCATGCCTATATTGACTCGACCTTCAAGCTTAACACTTGAAATTTTTTAATGAATTTTTAGTAATTATTTTAAGAGTTTGAAGGGTATTTGATCGAGTCACGGTAAACAAGCTAAGTTGAGTGAAACTTTGTGTCCTTCAAACTTGTTTTTGATAAATTAATCAAGTCAAATTGAGCTTAACATAACATTAATCAAGCCTTTAAAATGGCTCTTTAAGCCCTCAATTCGAGTTTGTTTGTTTGATTAAAATTTTTATATTTTTAAATTTATTTGATTAGTTATTGAGCTTGGTATTATAAGCTTATTTGTTTTGAGATTCTTTTGTTGTCTATTTATAAGTTTGCTAAGGACTTGTTTTTTAATAATCTAAGTTTTTAACTCTTTGAATCAACTAATTATGTAGGTGATCGATTTAGTTCTATGGAAATTTTTTACCGATCACTAAGGTAAATTTGGAAGTGCACTAGAACATCGTTGCCACCAGGGACGAAACTAAGGTCGGGGCGATGGCAACGGCTACCCCCCTCAATTTTTTAGTACACGAGATATAGGGGTATCCACACATCTTTCACCTCTACCACTAATATAAAATTCCTAACTCCGTTCCTAATTGCTACTCCATCATAACCCGGGGATGAGTTTGATAAAAAATTTATTAACAAACATGGTTGTTTGTGGACATTGTTGACAAAAATTATTCATGAATAGTTCATAATTTTTATTTATAGACATTAAAAAGTAAAGCACATATTTATTTAAATTTGTTCATTTAATCTAATAGGTTGTTTAACTTTATTCATTTAATTGATATTGTGTATATTAAATAAACTTAAACAAGCTTTGCCCCGGGAGCTAGAGTGCAATAGTTAAACCTATAGGATCGTAAAGCGCTAGAGGGGGTGAATAGCGCGAGTTGCTTTTTCACTTTTTTGTAAAGATCAAGAATGTGTAACGGAAAATAAAGAGAGGAAAGCAAACACCAACACAAGTTGGTTTTACTTGGTTCAGAGCCTTCAACAACTCATACTCCAAGATCTACACTTGATGAGTGTTTTTGTTGGGCAATCACTATATGCTTGAATCAGTATACAGATTTAAGTAGAAAGCAAATAAGTAAAATATATCGACAACAAATAGAGTGTAGCTTGAGTGTTGGTTATCGAAGCAGCTTTTCGGTGTCGTAGAGATCTTCTCAAAGCAGCTCATGAGTACAAAAGTTGGAGAAATTGATGTTCATTTGCTAGTCAAAGCTGTTGGACCGAGATGCATGTGAGAGGGGTGGGTGAATCATGTGGTTTTTAAAAACTCATCTTTTACATTTTAAAATAAGAGTACGCAACGGAGAAAGAAATAAACAGAAACAGAAAAGATACAGACACAAAGATTTACTTGGTTCGGAGCCTTCGGCGACTCCTGCTTTAAGACCTGGGTCCCGCAAACCTATCGATGGGAAATTCACTAAAAGCCTCTTTCGGAACCTCGGGAAGAGGTGATCGAATACAAGAGATAGGAACAATGTAACAATCTACATTTCCTCTTTTTAAAGCAGTAATAAAAAGTGAAACACTTAATAAAATATTACCAACAATTAAGAGTGCTCTGTGTTACTGTCGGTCGATCGGCCGGAGATGATCGGATGACTTGGAAGGGTAGCTTGGTGGCAAACAGACGTCTATAAAGTAGCAGCAGGAAGCCGCAGCAGTCGGAAAGCTAATCGGATGCGTAGAAGCTCATGTAGTAGTTGTCTCTAATGGCTTGTGCGAAACACACCCTTATAAAGGATGTGGAAGGCGCCTTCCATAGCCTTAAAGGCACCTCCAATATGAGAAATATGATCCCAAACAGTTCGGTCCTTATCTGCGACGAAGTCTAAATTTTATCCTGTGGAATACGCCTTCCATGGCACTGAAGGCGCCTTCCATGAATAGTGAGAATGTGCCTTCCATGAACAGTGCGAATGCACCTTCCATACCATGAAAGGCATCTTTCGCATTATTCACCCGAGGCCTTTTGTGCTCCTTTTGCCCTGCAAAATATGTTAGTCCAACAATACAAAGTATACCCTGTAAGACAAAGTTTAGCACAATCATAGTAAGAAGTAGTAATTAGATCATGTCTCCCCGGGACCAAGATCTAGTTAGAGTCTCAATTTAGGTTTCTGAAATAGATCTAAATTGGACCAACGCCTACTATTCCTTCGAACGGGGATGCATCTTCACATAGTCACTCTCTTCTGGTGACTTACCTCTACTTACCAGGTGTAGAGTTAACTTCGGAATCACACATCTAGACTTCGGGAATCAAACATTCCGACCTACCAGAATCACACATCCGATCTTCTCTAATCGGGAATAGCACATCCTGACCCTTGTCAAAATCCCACATCTGGACTTCAACTTATCGAGAATCGAACATCCCAACTTACAAAAATCACACATCCGATCTTCAACCGATTAGGAATCGAACATCTTGACTAGGTTTAGTCAACTCTGCACACTCGATAACAAGGTTAGACCACTGCAATATCTAACTTTACTCACTTGTCATTCATCAAAACCTAAGTTAAACCGTTAGTACAAATTGCACCAACAGAAGCTTCTTTTATAAGCCTTTCCAAGCGCCTGAACCACACCCGGTGCCTCCACTGAAGCCTATTTGATCTTGCTTTAACACCGAGTTATCCAACTTCGGACACTGGACCACTCCCAGGTGCTTGGACCACTGACGTGTCTGCACTTAATAAAGCTCTATCCATCTTGCCTCTATCCACTTCTAAGAACTTAAACCAACTCTGGGTGCCTTGACTCTGATGCATGCTGACTAATTGGAGTGTGCTGACTCAACTGCACGCATGGCTAGATTCAACCCAATCCAGACTCATAAACCCACTCTGGGCCCCCGGATCTCCAGGTGCCTGGACCCTTCCGGGGCGCCTAGAAATCCTTTTTCCAAGCAATTTGCAGCTTTGATTTCTTGCAAGACACGTTAGTCCAAAAAAAAAATCCTGTAAAACAGAGTTAGCACATTTAAAACAAGATCAACTTATGACTTAAGTCATGTCTCACCAAAACTAGAATCTAGTCATAATCTCAACTTAGACTTCCAAAATGAATCTAAGTTGGATCAGCGCCTACAGCCCCACTGGGGCTTGTCCTCACTGGATCACTCTCCTCCAGTACTTATCTCACTTACCATTTGCCGACTTACTCGATCCTTAACCCACTAGGTCACCCTCCATATGCCCCATTTGGACTTAGCCAGCTGTCAGGTCTCGTAGACCCAACTGGACTTCCTGTCAAATATCAACCTATATGATCTTCATGTGTGAGTTATCAACCAAGCTGGACTTAAGTCTAGTGTCAAGTGTGAGGTCTCATCAAGTCTTTTAATCATGCACACTTAGTAAATAAGTTAAATCACAAGTATAACTAACATTTGTCATACATCAAAATCTGAGTTTGATTATTAGAACAAGTTGCACCAATAAAACCTCCAAGCAGTTAATCCAACATTTAAGGTTCAAATCCCAAATGTGGCTCGCACTGTAGAAATTTTCATCAAGTGGGGTGACAAACCTAATAATATTGGCCGCTTAAATGAGCATCTACGAGTGTTTCCTGATTTATCCTGGTAGTTGGTAGAAAACTTTTATGGGACTGAATCGGTCACTTTCAGGATTAGTTAGTTTGAAGAGTTGGATACTTGCACTACCTAAAAAAAACTTTGCCCTGTGACAATAGTGCAGCGGTCAAACATTCCAATGATTTATTAGACATCTAAGATTTGAATTTCAACTATGATATATTACATGACATTTTCCTTCCATGGGAGT
>JBBMJZ010063760.1:0-24056 GCA_037833815.1 Zingiber zerumbet
CACACCTTTTGTCCCTCAGAATGGTACATTATTACGCTAGATAGTCTATTACCTTTTCTGTCTATTAATACCTGTTATTACCTGATATCAATACTAGTGACCTAAGATATGCCTTAAATAGTCTCTTGTATTATTATAGTTATTTTAATTGGGGACTTCAATTTTCATCAGAAAACTACTTCATGCTTTTTGTTCCTTTTGGTTATGATTCCTCTCTCCTATTTTATGGGCAGGCAGTCTTTGTTAGCATGCTTTCTCTTTTAGATCAAGCAAGACAATAAGTGTGTGACTGAATAACCAATTAGATTTATAGTTCTGACACTTAAGATGCTTATATTTTGGGTTGGTGCTTCAAATAGGCAGCTGGAACCCGGTGGTGTAGGTGCCAATGCATCAGTATTTGAAGCAGCTGGCGAATCCTTTCAAACTGCAACAAAAAAATGTGCTGACACTCTCAGTCCTGGGAGCTCTGTAATTGTTCCTCTTCCTTTAACTCGCCACTCCATGCGAGAGAAAGAGTGACCCATGTAATTCATGTTCTTGGTCCAAACATGAACCCCACAAAGGCCAGACTGTCCTAACAATGAACATATTGAGCGTTGCAAAGCAATCAAGAAATCCAATCTAATTCAAAAAATCCAAGGGCTTTACATCCAATGATGCTTCCAAGGACCAAAGCATTGCGACTCTGAAGGAAAGGGATGCTAGGATAAACTGGGCTTGTGGTGCTTGGGTCCAAGCACTACAAGAAATTGCATTGAATCCAGAGAAGCACAAGGATATTGTAATGGAGAAATCAGATGACTATGTTATCGTAGAAGACCTGTATCCCAAGGTTAGAAAATCTAGCATGCTTCCTCTCCCGGTCGTGTTTACATGCATTGTTTTTAACACATTAGATACTTTTGCAGGCAAAGAAACATATTCTGGTTGTATCGAGATTGCAAGGGCTTGATTTTCTTTCAGACATTCACATGGAGCACCTTTGTTTGTTGAAGATGATGCATTCTACCGCTCTAAAGTGGGCCGAGATGTTCTTAAAAGAGAATTTTGTCGATAACTTCTCTTTTGAGCATTCTTAGTTGCAAGAATAGTGTTTTCGATATGATCTTTCAACTATGGATGATGCTGCAACCAAAATTTTGTCGTAAAAACTTATTTATTTAAACGACTGTGCGTCGATTTCTTAGAATGATTTAAGATTTGATTCCCATTTTGTGGTTGATGAGTTCTTTTGCGTGGGAATATCAGAGATTAAAAGAAATGCTTTAGATGTTTGAGCATGTCTAAAAGATGAGAGTTTTAAAAATAAAGATATTAAGGTGAATATATAGATATATAACGATCGATATAATAAAACAATAATATTATAGAAAAAGTCGGGATTATATTTAAAAAATAAAATAAAATTGATGTCTTTAGCTTTCCTTTTAATAGTTCTTTAATGGCCATGGATAAGTTCTAACATCTAATTGCATTAATATTAATTAACTATTCAAGTCATCAATCAACTAAAACTTGATGTTGTCTTCAATCAACTTAAAACCTTTCTAGATGATTGTTATCCACATCATTTTGAAACTTGGCAAATGATTTTTCTAGTATTTGATTGATATAATCTTAGTTGACTCAATCTATTTGGATTGACTCACCTTGAATAAGTTCTTATAATCTTATTCAATCAGATAATATTTTAAATTAAATTAATTCATTAGACTATTCAGTTGATTTTGTTGTAAACATAAAAATTATGCTGCTCATAACAAAATCTTACTCGACTATTAAGTCAACTCCAATTGGAATAAAAACTTTCTATTTTGAAAAAAATGAATATTTGGTCCTGCATTAGTTAATTAAATTGTCATCCAGTCCTCTCTCTGAAATATAATTTTTTCATTTGCCAGCAATCTACTTCGTGATCGACTAATCATATCAATCAACTGTATGTAACAACTAATCGACTGCGTTATGGACTTCAACTATGAAACACCTATTTTTTGGTCTAGACTTTGTTTAAGAGATCTATCTAAATATCCAAAATACAAGTTATTTAAAGTTTCTTACCTCTAGGACTTACCGTGTGTTGGTATCTAGTCAATTTCGACCTATTAAAATTTTTCATTCGGCAAATGGTCTTACCTTCAAGTCTTCCTTACTTGTTAATACCTATTGGACTTTCTTTTTTGCCGGCACTTGTTGGACTTTTTCTATGTTAAATGAGTAATCAATCTTAATCCACTGAGTCTTTATTTATCTGCTAACACCTATTGGATTTTCCTTTTCTGCCAAATGTAAAATTCACCTCAATCCATTTCACCTGCAATGTCAATGCTAAATAACCGGCATAACATTTAGTAACAATAAAATAAACTTAACTTAAACCTCAAACGTATCAAACTTATATGATTGGACTCGACCACTTTAGATATGATTGTGATACGGTAAATAGGGGAAGGTCATTCAGTGAGGCCCGAGATCAACGAGCCAAAATAGATGACAATCAAAATTCAAAGTAGGTCAAAAGCTGAATAACTGGCTTAGCAGGATCATTACCTCCCGATTGACTACTACTGATCGGACATGTTCTCAAGGGGCCCCATTCGTCGGCTTTGTTGGGTATCCATGAGGCTTTGCTCCTCGTTCTCTCTCGATTGGCTACCGCCAATCGGATGGGCTCTCAAAGGGTCCTACTCCTCGGCTTTGTCGGACACCCACGGAGCACCACTCCTCGTTCTCTCCCGATCGACTATTGCTAATCAAACAGGCTCTCAAAGGACCCTACTCGCCGGCTCTGCCGAACACTCACAGGGCTCTGTTCCTTGTTTTTTCTCGATCAGTTACCATCGATCGGACATGCTCTCAAAGGGCCTCAATCCTTGTCTCTACCGAGCACCTACGGGACTCTGCTCCCTATTTTGAAACCAAGGTGATCAAAAATTAATTTAAATTTATAACTGAAAGGTCAAAGATAGAAGTTATACATCTTCTTAGACAATTAATTAAAAAATATCAAAAAAAAATGATTTATACATGATATTCACTAACCTAAAAAAAAGTTTAATTATGATAAAGTCCCATGAAAAATTATGTAAAAAATTCTAGGAAAGAATGGTGTTAATATAATATATATTTAAATAATTAAGGATATGCCTAAAATTAAAAATGCACTCTTGTTGATTCTTTCGACTTTAATTAGAAACACTTGTTAGAAAAATAAAACTAAATTGCATAGAAATGAAAGAGGCTACAAGATTTTATTTGGTTACAATCGAGGAGGTTGTTAATCCAAGACAAGTGTTGAAAGCACTAAACAATGAAGACAAAAAAGAATAATTTGAGTACAAGTGTTGTGTTCAAATAAAGAAGACCAGAACTCTATTTATAGCCCACTGGTAAAAAATAATCATTTGCTGACATGGCGACTCCAGGCACCCCTCAGCTATGCGGCTTATATGCTCGCAATGGCTATGTAACGGTGTGAAGATAAAGTTTTATCACAATCTGGGCACCTGGATCAACTCCGGGTGCCCGGAGTGCTGCTGACGTTGACCCAATGATGATCCTCAACAATAGGCTTCGTCGAGGCACCTGTTTGGCACGAAAGTGGTCCAGGCGCCTAGACCAGCTCCGGGCGTCCGGACAAGGACAGCTCCATGTTGATTTTGTCTGGTCTTCTGCTTTAGTTGCTTGGGTGATTTTTCGGCAATCCAAAGTTGAGCTCACCCGAACACAACTCATGCATTCTCTTCTCGAGCAATCTTCCACTCCAACTTCTTATTCCTTGGAAGTGCTACGCGCATCCTTCTCGTTCCATCGACATACTCTTCCGCAGCTTCTCATCCCTTGGATGTACCGAGCCCATTGACTCGATTCCTGTTCCATCATTCTCATCCGCAGCGTCTTCTACTTGACTTCTAGTGTTCCTAAGTCTCTGTACACTCAGACGTAAGACATCAAATATGTAGAGCCTAACTTGACTCGGTTGATCATATCAAAACTACCACGAGATACTTACAGTATAAATATGTAATGATAAGAGTGAAAACTCCATGTGAAATAACTAAAGTATTTTTTATAAAAAAGAATTATATTGCTATGAGTCCATAGTATTTTTTACACTAGATATGAATGAACTCACTATTAGTGTTCCTATGCGTATACAAAAGTATGTTTTTCAAAAACATATAGCGGAAGTATAATAATTCATAACTTATTACAATATACATCACACACATCCACAAGAACATACATATGTAGACATAATCGTATAATAAATTTTTGTTTAGAAATTATATCTATAGGATGACGTGTAACGGAGACGACATGAACTAGCAAACCTCATGAGATTTACTTCTATCGGTATCTACGCTAAGATACCTTTAAGACGACTTTGCAAAGCTACAAGTCGCATCTCTGTTTCGATACTAGCCAAAAGAAGGAGACGACGTGATACGAGAGAAGAACCCACGACCTGATTTTTGCTCGACGACTAGTGTAACACAACGACACAAATTTGGGCATCAACTCAAGTTGTTATTTGGTGGCAGGAGCTACTATATGATAGTGTGAGGTCGACCAAGGGGCGCCCCACAGTTGGGGCGGGTGGTCGACAGTGGGTTGGAGGCGACGACACAAAATGGGCCAACCCCTTTTGATGGTCGATAACATAAGAGAGGGAGAGTGAGGAAGAAAGAAAAACCTAAAAGTCAAATCTCTTATTCTTATTTCTTCTCCCATGAAGATGTATTTATACATCACAATTCGAGTGTGATAAACAAGATCAAATTCGTACCCAATAAGTCATTCCTATCCATTAGCAATAGGTTTGGTTCAAAACCAAACCAAATTGGTTTAAAACCAAACTAATTTTTGTTCATTAATAAACCAAATCAATTTTGGTTCATAACTAAACCAAAATAGATCCAACTTGCCTACAAGAGACATGGCCCAATAACACTTCCAGTCCAACAAATATTTTCGTATTTTCCCTTTATATAGTTCTACCAGACTTAATCTCTCTCAATTTAAGAATCTCATTCTCCAACTTGTTCTACATCATTCAGATATTCTCGCAATATGTGTAACCCAATATATTACCGATTATGCTGGTCATTTATAATTAATCATTAATTATGAATCGATTATGAATAGAACTGTCAAACGGGCTGACCCGTGGTGGGGTAGGTCGGCCCGTGGCGGGACAACCATTTGGCGGGGCGGGGCGGGCCGACCCGTCAACTTGGCGGATTAGGAAATCTCCAACCCAACCCAATCGAAGGCGGGTTGCGGGTTTGGCGGGCCAACCTGCGGGCCTATAATTTTTTTTAAAAAACTTTCATATTTTCGACAAGTTTCTGCAGCTTGATATACAATCTTTAAAAGGAGAATGAAAAATTGCAGCTTGAGATAAATTCACAGAAAATGTTACTTGAAGAAGAGATTGATGGTTTGCAAGAGACAATTAGAAAGATCAAGCAGCGAAGGGTGAGATAGATGGATTATGGGCTATGCAAGAGTTGATAGTTGTTGACTAGCAGAAGTAAATTTCAATGCTTCAAGCTAAAAAATATTCAGCCAACTATGACCTCAATCACATGATCAATAAAGTTGATAGTCATATAGAAAAACTTTCATATCTTAAACCATATCGTGTCCTTCTCCACGTCCACGAAGATGTGTTTCTCAACTCGCGGGCTAATCCGCGCGGGTCGTGGACCTAGGCAGGTCGGCCGGGGTGAGCTTGGGTTGATAAAATTCCAACCCAACCCACTTAATTGGCTTAGCGGGGCGGGTCAACCCAACGAACCCAACTCAAATTGATGGCTCTAATTATGAGTGACACCTAATAGTATATCATTATCTCCAATTGACCGAAAAATTATAGTTGATCCCAAAATAAATTCTGAATTCTTCAACCGCTACAGTTATTAGTATGTTTGTTCCTTTCACGCATTTATACCCGCTTAGTTTAGGGCATAGTATATGTGTCAGTCTCACTAGGTTGACTATGTCACACATAGTTGAAGTAATAATTCCTTATCCTCTCGATTCAAATTACTCAAACACGTATCCAAGAAGGACCATCCTCTTGACATATTTTGCTTTGGTCAAAGACTTATAAGTAATAATTCTAACAAGAGACCGTTGGGTATACGTCTCCTTTATTAAATAAGTGGTGAATCCTCTGTGTGTTATTCAAACATCTTTAGACATATTGACTTGTACCCAATCATTCTAGCTCTACACCTCCTGAGAGATGTTTTGTTAATATGTCAAAGTATAAGTTTTTATGATCAAGATAATTCGAATATATCAAGGTTAAAGAACTTTGTACTCAAACTGCAATGAGATATTCATTGACATATAAAAAACTACATGAAATCTCATAGCAGATCACATCCGATGAACTAGTTACCCTTAACTAGCATCCACATATTAACTCTCAATATCCTAATATTTTCAACATTGAGGATCAGTTGCTTAGTTAAGCTAAAGAGTATAAGATGTTCTAGTCTTATAGAATTGACGATGTCTTGTCTTATCAATTCATCGATTAGGGAAGATTTTAATATATAAATAATTATACATGATAAGATACCTACTAATTGTGATCCAATAATAATTTCTCTCATGTATACTTTGTATTGTGAACTTCATTAATTGAGTTTAAGATTAAATCATATACATATATAATGTACACTCAATGACTCAAATAGTATAAATTTTATTTATCAAATAAATAATATAATATCTAAGACGATTTTGTCTTAGGACACTTTCAAATATAACACTCGCTGGACACATCTAAGAGATATTATCATTGTGTATGTTATTTGTGGATGAAATTATTTTGTTCAATAAGAGTAAATACTAAACTTCAATTTTGATGAAAAACACAAGAAGTAAAATATTTTAACTTAATGAAGATAAAATATATGAAATTTAAATTTAACTAGAGTAGCAAGATAATTATTAAGATAGAAAATCATGAGTTACTTGGGATTAAGAATTTTAAGTATTTAGAATTATTTTTTTTAAGGATACAAAAGTAGATAAAGATGTTATATATAAGATACTAGAAGCATGATTGAAATAGAAGAAATGTCAAATATTTTTTGTGATAGTAAGGAGTTTTATAAAACAACGATAAAAATTTCTTACTAAGAACACTTACAACAAACAATCATTAAAAATATTTATATTAATTTCATCAAAATTAACATTCAATCCTCGAAAATCTCAGAACTAGAAAAACCATTGTCCCGGCCAAATCTTAAATCTGACTTGGTGGATGAAGATGTGGTTCTTGGTTTTTGTTTAAGTGAATATTGAAATCGTGGGAGCTGCCTTTGCCTTTTTAACAAGCAGAGAGCCCTCGTCCGGCGTCCCACGTTCGTGGTCTTCCGCCATGGACGACGCCACCTTCAACGAAGCGCACCAGCAGCATCGCCTCCTCCAATACCAGCCGATCCAAGCCTACGAGCCCGCCCAGCCGATCTTCCACGCAGCGCACAGCGCCTACCACCACCAACAGCACCACCCCTATGACCGCCACCCCTCCGATTATCCCTACAGCCCCTACCACTCCATCCCTCCGCTGCCGCCAGCTGCAGTCTCCGCCGCCCTCCCCGGGGCCTCTCAGATCCACGCCCCCACGGCCCTGCACGGGGATCTCCGCCTGGCAGCGCCGCCGACGCATCACGGGGCCCCAGAGCCATCCTCCTTCGGTTTCTCCGCGCCTCTTGGGACGAATCACCTGGCGTCTCAAGTGCCGGCGGCGTGGACACTTGGCACGCTCGATCGGGCTGCGGTGGCGATCCCACACCCGCAGGTATGCTTGTTTCCCTAATCGCCCAAAGCTCTCCTATTTATTTCTTCCTCTTTTCTTTGTGCTGCTTTTGCCTAACCGTTTCAAAAAATTTGCCTCTTCTTTATGGCTCATTTTGTGTTTGTTTAGGTGTTGAGATTTCATAAATTTTAGCACCAATTAGGATGCCTTCCTTCACAAAAATAAATTCTGCTTATTCTTTGCGTTCCAAAACTTGATTCAACTTCTTCTAACCTTGTCATTTGTTGCATACAGTACCCGATGCCATCAGATGCTATTTCCCCATAGAAATACTAGGTTTCAGTTTAAGCGGTTCAGTAAATGCGTTTTCCTTTTATTTTGTTTCATGAAACATGTTGACTAAGTGTGTATGAATAACCAGAGCATATGCAAACCTCAATCACCAAATATTTTTAAGTTTAAAATTAGGTAATGAACTAATTTATGTTATTGGATATCTTATTTTTAAGACTTTTTTTTTCTTTTTATTATAGCATCATTCTCGTAGAAGAACTTGACCCATCAAGTGAGGAACTAAAATATCATGATTAGGTCTTGTATATTCAATACATGATTTAAGATCTTGTGCTAGGTTGGGTGACATAGTAGAAATTTACCACTTAAGTAAATTTTGTAGATTGGATATTGATTGACACTAGTAATCTATCATATGCTATCTGTGATGATCGTTCTAATGAGTTTTATAGTGTATTGACATTTAGACATGCTTTGCCATGCTTCAACAGACTGAATGCTAAATTGCTAATGTTCTTTATTTTTTTTAATCTTATTTCTTATAATTTCTATTGCTTTATTTGTAAATGGAAATAAATTAAGTAGAAGAAGATTATATTAGTAAAAATTTGGCTGAATTTTCATCTTGACATGCATTGAAGTAAAAAATAAGTAAAAATCAATTTTATTTTATCCTTTTTAATTTAACTATCTCATTGATATAATATTTTTAAATGTAAAAAATTTAAATGAAAAAAATATTAAATGACTAAAATTCATTTGAATTTATCTCAGCTCATTTTAACTAATACAAGGTTTGGTTTGATATAGTACAAAAAGATTTAATTTAAAGGACTATCTTATTGCTATATTCTTGCTAGGAATGCAATCAGGTGTAGGTCTTAACTTAGAATGCCTCCTATTGCTACATGGTGCATTGCTGGTAATTTCGAACTATTGAAAGAGGTTGGATGCCAAAGGCAAGGCCATTAGTTATCCTTTCCTTTATTTCTTGAAAGTTGATAGAAGAATGCTAATCTTGTGGAACTTTCTTTGAGATAATATGTAATATGTCTTGAAAGTCTTACTTAAGTGTTAGCGACAAGTATAAAAAACATGGAAACTTGAGTTTCTTGAATGAACTTGTATTCAAGTCAATTCTTGATCTTAGTTTTTTGAAAGTCTATGAAAATACCTTTATTAGACATAAAAATAGACATAAGCATGAGGAAGGATATCTAGGGATGTGAAAAAAAGAATATTCTTGAGATTGCCAGGCAACTTTTGAGTTATAATGGCTAATTATAATTGCTTCAAGTAAGGATATATCATATATCTTATTATCAAAGTAGACTACCAAGAACTATGTAGGGTCACAGGACTTGATTTATCCCACATGAATGCGGTAGGGTATTTGAAAGGTTCAAGAGTATGACCAATCTTTTGTACAACTAATCCTATGTTGTAAAAGTAATCTTTCATTCATCACCAACTCTTCCATTCATTATCTTCCATTCAATTAATCCAGCTAGCATGATTGTCATTTTCACAACTCATCCTATCTTGTAAAAGTAATATTCCATTCATTATTAGTTCTGATTCGTTGATACTCATCAACAATTTTGGAGAAATTTATTATGATCCTTTTTACAATGTCTAGCATGCCATCAGGTTTAGCTTTGAGAAGTTGGCACTGGGTTGTGATTTTGTTAATGTCATGACGGGATCTCATGTACTTGCTAAGTCATAGATTTTAGCACTGACAACATTGACACAACTCAATGACTCATACTTTACCTAATTTTTTTTTTTTCAAAACTTTTTAATTTACATACGTAGTCCAAATTGTTCTGATGGGTTTGTACGATAATGTTGGAGGTTAGTTCATAAAGGAATCAAATCATTGGACAATTCTACTGGACTCAAATCCTGAATCTACTTTAAAGTTTTTTGAGCTCATGGCAACTATTAGTGTTTATGTTTTTCTCCTAGTGATACCAAGACTAAGGCTAACATCACTTATAAACTCTTCTTGAACTGGGACTATGTAAGGAGATGGAGGGATCTGTTTCATTGGCTGTCATCACCTATAACTCTTCTTGAATTGGGATTGAGTAAACAGATAAAGGGATTTGTTTTAGTGGCTTAATTGACGTTGTCTGTGTTTGTGGTTTGGGCTTTCTTTCAGAATGACTCATAACAACTTGGCAAATCGTGCTTGTTGGTGGTTCGTTATGGTATAGCAGTCAAAAGAATCTGTCATGCTAATTAATAAAAGAATGCATTTCCGTCTGAATGACTACTAAAACTAAGGGCTTCTATTCTATTATTTATGCAGCTCATGTCTAGATCCATGTTTATGTATATCATGACATTCAGGAATGAACTTAGCTTCTCAAAAATATGACATTGTGTAAGTGATACAATGTATTTTTTGAAACATTCTAAGTTGTCTAATTTAGTTTTCATGGATATGATGTATTCATTCGTACTAGATTACTTAAGTTCCAAAATCCTCATGCTTAACATCTATATCTCTTAAATGATAGTGGTAGTTTCTATTGTCATTGCCAACTCAATTTTTGATATGTAATGAAAATTATAAAAATAAAATTGCATAGAAACTGATCACAGTAAAGTTTTTTTTTTTTGTGGACTAGTATACATTTTTTTGGATGCTAAAGTATGGATAAATTTATTTTATTTTATTTTGTTTTATTTTATGTTGTTCTTAGTACTAGAGGATAGTGACCTTTTTAGAAAAGTTTTTTAGCTGCATAAAAGTAACTAACTATCAAAATTAAATAAAGGTATTTCTCTGAAGAGGTTGCATCACATTGAATTGATGTGAACTTGTTTATTATTGAAGTCATTACTCAAAGATCTCGATCATTCGAACTAGATTTACATTGTGAATTTTCACGCCTCTCTCTTTATAAATTGTTATGCTTTTGTTGGATCTTAACCTCATATGCAAGTTGGTTCTTACCTTTTGCATGGTGATATCCCAAAAGGGATAGCTTACATTAAAATGACTAGGAATGATTGATAGCTACAATGTTGTTGGATGAAAGGAGGCAAGATGGAGAAGTTTGGACTTTGTCTGCTATTTTGGCATGAAGGAGAACCTTGTTTTTGTTTGCATTTTGTTGAATGCTAGTAGAGGATAATGTTTATTATTTTGAAGGGGTAGTCATGTGGAGGAATTGGGGTTATATAGATTAAAGAAAAACATTAGCACCCTATTGTAATTGTTGTCATTATTCCTGCCCTTGTAAAACGTGACTGCCATATCTCGTAGAAACCTCACTATGCCTAATTGAGTTGCATTGTTTGCTACCTCTCTTCTAACGAATGTGTGACTTAACCTCCCTTTATGCATGATCCTTCTATAAGAATCAAGTGTCTATGGCCTGCTAGCCAATGTAGCTAATCATAAATTGATCACTATCCATGCCACCACACCCATCATGTATGCCTTTGCAAGACAATTCTTCCTCGGTGAGATCGTTGTTTCTATTCCCTTGCTCACTTTACACACAAATTCCTCTCTTACGGCTCAACATTGATCGGTTGTTTTTCTATCTCACCTTTATTACCAAAATTGGCTCCTGTACCCACTCACCATGTACCTCCCAAATACCAATTGGTGATGCCACCACTCATGTGTTGCTTCTTCATCAACATTTTCCATTTTCCATTAGCCTTAGATTGAAGTTGAATGAATTAATAGTACTAAAATTCCTAATGTAATGTCGGTAGAAGGCTACAAAAGCATAAAGACTTAAGCTTCTTTGGCAGTAGTGGGTTCAGACCAATTCTTAATCATTTTCTAATTTTGTCAAGATCTCTAGAGATAATTTGCGGATGAATGATTAAGACTTGGTAATGTAGTAATGAGCACTTCTTTAGACTTTTTTGTCTGAAGGGATTATTTCTGTATTACAGACAATTAAGTAAGCTCTAAGTGGGTGTTGTGAGCCTTATTGTGTATTCAGATGTCTTCAATCTAGACTATTAAGAATTTTCTTTTAAATGGTCTTAAGACTTGGTTCATTACCCTCATGAACGAACTTAGGGTGTTCAAAAGTGTAAAGGTAATCATTCGTATAGTTCATCCTGTGTTTTGAAGGCAATCTTCCATTCATCACCTATGCTAATTCTTATATGATGGTATCCACTACACAAGTCAATTTTGGAGGACCATTGTATCCTTGCCTTCAAATCAAGCATGTTAGTCTAGATAGAAGGAACATATACTTGTGACGATTTTGTTTATGACATGACTTTCAACACTTATTCTCCGAGAGCTATCCTTTTAAGGATATTAATAATGTAAAGATAATGCAAAGATTTATGCTTGCCCTAATAAAACTTTTTTCTTTGTAAGAATCTTTTGACTTGGCGCAACGGTAGAGTTGTTGCTTTGTGACCGAAAGGTCACAGGTTCGAATCCTGGAAACAGACTCTTGCAAAAAGCAGAGTAAGGCTGCATACAATGGATCCTTCCCCGGAACCCCGCATAGCGGGAGCTTTGTGCACTGGGCTGTCCTTTTTTTTTTTTTTTAAAGAATCTTTTGACTTGCCTATTTAGTTTAGACGTTTTAAAGTTTCATGATACAATATGAAAGCTTAGACAACTATGATGTCAGAAAAAGTCTATTGCGTGCTAGTTCATCAGCTCTAATTGTTTAAGAGTTATATCTTAGTACTTATCTATATTTACAACCCTAAGGAGATGAAATGATCTTCAGATGAGGTATCAGGCCGACCATAGTGTCAGTTCTTTTCTTTTCTCAAAATGAGACTGTTGGAAGGTAAAGGACTGTCTTGAAGACTGCATCTTGAAGATTGTGCTGCTTTTGATTTTAGTTGGGTTGGGTTAGACATGTTCAGGTACAACTTAACATTCTACTCATAAAGTTTAAAGATGTAGGTGTTGCCTTTTCCATAATGGATTACAAAGAGGTTGTAAAGCTAGAGCCTAACTAAAATGATGTAGATAATGTTCACAAGGAACATGGTTTGTCAAAATTGATATCAAGATTGGAATTGGACAGTCAAAGATTTTAAGTATTGGACCAACAAAATCATAGGAATTGGAATTGATGGAAAAAGAGAAATATATATAACAAAATTATTTCATATATGAGAGTAACAATATATATTCTAAAATTTAAAAAAGAATACCTATTATATGTCATTACATATTCAATTATTAATAATGTGGTATACAAATAATGTCATATTTATTAATACAAATTTATAAATAATAAAATAGATTATAACCAATATTATAATTTGTAAATTTTTTTGTAGAAAACTCTATAATACTATATTGGTATTTTTTTTAATAAAAGTGTTATTATTAATTGGATCACTACATTTGAATTGATTTTTAGTTGAAGGCCTTTTTTTGATTTTAAGAGATTAGTGTGTTCTTTCTCAATCTATGATTTCCATAATAAGCTGGATCTACTGACACCGAGTAAGAGAAAGATAGGTGAGTCTTTTATTTCTAGCGAGTGATAAAAGTTGGATAAGTGATCCTTTATCTAGTGGCGGTGAATCTTGAGCTACTACAAGACTTGACTACTTAATAAGACAACAGAGACTCTTCTTATATGAGTTCTCTAAGAATTAAGCTATGACTAAGGAAAAGACTAAACAACCAAATTTTTCAAGGTAAACTCAATTTGAGAAATTTTCAATTAATTCTATTATTTTTTTTAAATTTAATCTAATCAATTTCTAGATAATTTCTTTGAACCTAAGGTTTTTTCTCTAAATTTCTCTTTAATCTTTATGACATGCTAATTTCTCAAGAAAAATTATATCAACTTTTATTATTGGTGATCCAACTTAGGCAATCCATATCAATCTGACTAATTTTGCCAACTATGTCCATCTCAATAAGGATCAAACACCACTACTTCAATGTGAGTCATATCTTAGAAATGGGCTATGTGGAAACTATATTCATGCATTTTCTGTTGGTAATGATAAGCTTCCATGATCTATTTTCATACTTCGCATAAGTATGAAAAATACTAGTGCTTTTTCATGTGTCATCAGTAGTGGTTGTGAACATGAGGAAGTGCAAGCGCACTGTATGAAATTCCATAGTCTCTGCTTCACCTCTCTTGGTTTCTTGGATTTTATCTCTAGGTTTAACCTCCTTATCATCAGTTCCTTGAGATGGGAAGGATGTCGGGAAGGATGCTATTTTATGTGCTGGATAGTGCTTCTTTAGCAAAGACTCAGGGGTTATTTTGATTCCATATGGCCATTGCCCTGATAATTATAACATTGTACATTTTGGTTAGGGTTAATGCTAGTGGTAAGCCTCTTTTATCTTGATTGGGTTCATAAGTTGATTTCTCTAATTGTAGTAGTGCTCTATAGGGAGGTATTAGTTAATTTCTCTAATGGTGATAGTGTTGCTCTAAAGGGTGGTACATTGTTGATCATGAGACTTGATTGTTCAAATGGAGAATATTTTAGGAACTACTTAAATTTATGACCTTATCACAAACCTCAAGAATAAGTTAGGGGCAAATAGTTTAACTTGTTTTTGGATTTCTAGCCTAAGTCCATTAATGAGATGGATGAAGGTTACCCTAGAGTCTAGCTTATGATTGCAAAGTATCTATAAGCCCTCAAATTTACCCTAATTCTCAATTACACCTAAGGAGTCTGATACTCAATTACACCTAAGGAAGATTGCTTTAAGTTTATTCACATGGGCTCTTCTCAGTTTTTTGAAGTGTGTCAAAACTTTTTAAAATTAATTTTTATTTCTTTTTAGTATAATGTGTTATAACTTTGGCTCCTACCGTGGTAGGGTGATGTTGGATACTTTGTGAATAATTTTTCAACAAGACATATGAGTTGGACCTTCTTAAATTATGTTTGGGTTATGTTGTTCCAATTAAAATAATGCTCCATTTCAGCTCCTTAATCTAGAAATATGGTCGGGTCTTATCAACTATCGAAACTAAGAGCTTTAATTTCAACTAGTTAGGTAGGGTCTCACTTTTTCCTGGTTTAGGTTGGTTTTCAATTTCAGTGAGTGATCTTCATGTGGAGAATAATAATCTTGATGAATATTTTGCCTAGGTAAAACTAATGAAATTAGAGTGAGACAAAGGAGAGAGATCAAAAGACCTTGAGGCAAGGGATCTTCTTGTTAGAAGCATCAAGAAGACAAAAAGGAAAAGGGTAGGCTTAAAGGGCATCACTAACAACGTTGATGCTTAAGGCTGCAACCCACCCAAAGGGAGATCATTCATAGAGGCAATGATAGGGGCGAGCTACAGTCTAGACCTTGAATGAGGCAAAAGATTTATGGGAGTGTGATCCAAATCAACCAAGAATCACTTTCTCCAATGAGGAAGTCATAGGCTATGGCGACGGTAGAGGGATTTATTATTTACTAATAAATGTATTAGGAAATAGAGTGAGGTTACTAGTGTCGTGGATATTGAAAGGAGGTGTGGAACTTGATAGACATTAGGCTTGATTATTTCATAGGAAAACTTCATTAGTGAGACGATAAAAGCTGTGGGAAAACATAATTTTGTAACCATGTACATGCTAAAAGTATTTCATAAATTATGGGATATGATAACATAAGTTGTTTTCATAAAGAATATTCTTTTGTAGATAAGTCTGTCTAGAAAACTCTAATACATTTTTTAAGATTTTTATTAGAAAAGTCTGTTATTTTATGAGCATTATTTTATGAAGAATAAGTCATATTATCAATCTATAAAAAGGGTTAGGGTAAATCCTAAAACCCTACCCTAAATTTTTAATTAATATAATTTTTAATTTTCAACATAATATCAATGTCGAAACTTGGTGATTTGGTCTTAGTATTAGTTATCGTTTAATTCACTATTATCCTCAAGCTTCAACATCGCTCTCATTCATGAACCATTTGCATTTTGATACTTGGTTTGGTTCTTCTCTCCTTATTCTCTCCTTACAAATATGAAGTTAATTTTTTCCTTTTTTCTTTCTTTTGTATTCTATATTTTGTTCCTAATTTATCTCCTCTTTATCTTCATATTCATGTGACCTTAAGGTTGTGGAAACAGTCTATTGCAAAATGTAAGGTAAGACTGTGTACAATTGGCCCAATATGGTCCAACCCTTCCCTGAGATCTCGCATTGGTGGGAGCTTCATAAACGAGGCTACCTTTTTATCTTCATATTCTCTTAATCTTATTTTCCTTTACCTTAGTTCTTCTACTCCGTTTTTTCTTATATCTTATGTTATCATTCCCTTATCTTATTTTTTTGCTTTCTCTTTCTGTCATCACCTCTTAACCCTAATATATGTGTATGTATACATCTAGAAAACCAAAAAAGGGTAAAAAAACAAAAAAAATCTTTAAAATTTCATCTTTATCCTCAATTAGAGAAATACTTGGCAACATAAATCTTCTTACTAATGGATGCAATATCTTTTCTACCCATTAAACTTGACAATGATAACTATTTGTTTTGGAATGTGATTTTTCTCATTGCTTCATGTCCAAGATAACTTCTTGGTTTTTGATTTTGTGTTTATCTCTATATTCTTGCTCATCACTTTTATCTTCTAAAATCTTTTTTTTTATTCTCGCCTTTGTTCATTTTCCTCTTCTTCTCTACTTTTTTTCTTTTCCTCGTGACACCTTTAATCATAACTCTAAACCAATAATCTTGTAATTCACCTTCATTTCCTAAACCAATAATCTTATAATCTTGTAATTCGGCCCCGGGGCTACGGTGTAGCGGAAGGGTGCCAAGTTATCACCTAGGCACCCGTAGTTCGATCCCCAACTACGATGTATTTGTTGGGATTTTTCCTTCAAATGGGGCGTGCAACCACAAGATGTTGAGCTTCTAGGCCGCCTACTGCGAGTACTTCCCGATTTACTCTAGTGACCGGTGGGAAACTTTTGTGGGACTGAGCCGGTAGCCCCAGGTTCGGTGTTACCTGGTTCAACAATAATCTTATAATTCACTTACATTTTCTTCTCCTTCTCTCTTTATTATCACACATCATTTCCTCCACCGCGTTCTCTGCACATCTATTGTCATATCTACCTTTTATTGTTTTATTCCACCATCATCATTAATTTATTCTCATCCAATCCCAAATTTTTCTTGTATCATTTTACCCACCTTCATAGTTAGATTTCTTTCTCTAGTTTCCATCATTGGTGGTTGATCTTACTCGGCTTTCATTGCTTATTTTTCTCATATTCCTTTTGCTAGCCTCCATAGCTTAATTTTTCTTTTTTCTCGGCTGTCATTTCGGATTTTTTTTTCCTTTTATCAACTTTCATAACTAAATTCCTTTTACTAGCCTTTATAGTTTGATTTTTCACTTTTGCTCGACTTTCGTTGTCGATTTTTTCTTTTACTAGCCTTTATAGTAGGATTCCATTTACAACCTTTATAACTAGTTATTTCCCTTTTGCTTGACCTATAATTGCCAGCATTTTCTTTTATCATGGTGGCAAAAAGGTGAATACGCTCGCTCCCAGTGCCCCCGCCAACCCGTCTCAGGGCCAACACGGAGGAGGAACGTTTTCTTTTATCAACCTTTATAGTTTGATTGAAGGGAAGCCTTGACACAACGGTAAAGTTGTTGCTTTGTGACCAAAAGGTCACGGGTTTGAATCCTGGAAACAGCCTCTTGCAAAAAGCAGGGTAAGACTGCGTACAATGGATCCTTCCCCAGGACCCTGCATAGCGGGAGCTTCGTGCACCAGGCTATCCTTTTTTTTTTAACCTTTATAGTTAGATTGTTCTCTTTTAGTTTTCTTTATTGCCAATTTCTTTCTTTTATTATTCTTTATATCTGGATTTTTTTCCTTTTGCTCCCCTTCATTGCCGATTTTTCTTTTACCAGCCTTTGTAGCAGATTTTTTTTTCCTTTTTGCTCAGCATTCATTGCCATTGTTTTCCTTTTACTAGCCTTTATATCTAGATTCTTTTACTAATATTCGTAATTAGATTTTTTCATTTTACTCAGCCTTCATTGCCCCTTATTCCCGTCTATCTCACTTATTTTTTTAATAAATTTTGACTTATAAAATGTTACGTATAACACAGTTAGAAGAGTTCAAAAAATTTAGTTCTCTTTGGTAATCTTGACAACTTTTAGGTACTTGTTTTTTGGTCTACTACTCTACTTATTCATTTTATATATCATTTGTCTTCCAAAATCATGGGGTTCAAGAGTTCAATGGAAACATTCTCGGCATTTTATTCAAACATACACACTACAAATATGTTTCTAGTGTAGCAATTGAAGGAACTCTAAGCTAATAAGGACACCATATTACCTTATTAAGTGAGAAACTCAATGAGACTCAACAAATATGACTCTACATATAACATAGAATTTTACATTATTATCTACCCCTTTAGACATTAGTACTTCTTACATCCAAATACAAAAGAAGTTGAACACTAAATATGCTAGGTGGCTAAATTCCTCCAGGAGTTTACTTTCACCTTAAGGCACTAGCGTGGGGAGGATAATAATGGTTATATAAAGGTGGTTGGTTCTAGTATAAATGGGCTCATATAAAGATAAGATATGGTGTAACATATTTTTAAAGAGTTTGGATCATGTCATGCATGGCTAACCTTGGCTTTATGATCCCTTTGTTACTCACGACGAACAAGAAAATAACTATTTTTTAAACACAATAGCCAAAATATCAGAATGTATCTAGCTAAGCAAGGATGTACCTAGCTAAGCCCAGTAAACCAAAAGATCAAATCTAAGTCACCCATTAAAGCGATCCAACCTTTGAAATAACTCTACCACATTCTCACACAATCCAAATTCAAAAAGAAAGGAGATGGTATCATTAGTGAACCAAGAGCCCATAGTGGGCCCTGCAAAACTCAAAACATAACTTGCAAAATTTTATATTGATCATGACAAGGATATGATCTCAAGATCTCAATTATCTAACCTACCATTGTCGAATTCGTTCACCATAACTCGATAAACACATCTAAAGTTCATGAATGCTCCCTTACTTATCGATTCCTGTTCATCTAAATTAGCAAAGACTTATAAATTATGAATTTTAAGTACACGTTGTAGTAAGGGACTATGTACTTGACAACATTCTCATACAATACTTTCCTAAAAACTCCTTCAAAAAGTTTCATGCCCCCTCTTTGGGTCCTTTCTAAATTATGAAAAATATTAGTGCTAATGCATATGCCATTAATTCATTTTCAATGTTGAGAACTTACTACTATATCGATATCCATTTAAGTCAATTCTCTTTGTTTGTTGAATTGCCTACAAGTTATATATTATGAGTGTGTACTCTTGTGCTCCTATTAGTGACATAAATCTCCTCCTCATATTAAGTGAATTATGGTCTCTCAAACAGTGATATCTCTAATAAAAGCACCCACATGTACCCAGTCCGTGGGAAAGGATGTCCTGAGACTAAAGACACTGGGATTACCAAGGATGAGCGACAACACCTTACCCCCAAGTTGCACAAAGAAATAAACCAACAATTGCCAATCGACCAAAGAGGTGCCTTTGCTTCGCACCTATTTGTGGTATATGGTGCCACTGAACTTGACTTAGACTCCTCTACCTCTCACTCGACAATGATGAGTTCTCTTTGGTTGTTGAGTTCTCTTTAGTTGAGGAAAATGACTAAGTAAAGAATTTCAATTTTACTTAAATTATTTAAAGTTGTCCAAGTCATTAATTTTTATAATTTGATGGAATTTTTTTTTAAAAAAATATTTTTATATTTATAAATAAGCAGAAACCTTTTAAAAAGGTTGCTTAATTTTTTTAAAGAAAAGTATGCTAAAGTTTTATTAGGATAGGCTAGTTGTATTGTCAATCTATAAAAAGATGTTAGGATCCCATGTATTTGAGTTAATAAAGGGCAGCCCGGTGCACGAAGCTCCCGCCATGCGGGGTCCCGGGAAGGATCCATTGTATGCAGTCTTACCCTGCTTTTTGCAAGAGGCTGTTTCCAGGATTCGAACCCGTGACCTTTTGGTCACATGGCAACAACTTTACCGTTGCTCCAAGGCTCCCCTTCATGTATTTGAGTTAATATAATTTTTAATTTCCTTTTTTTCTAGGTGAGCGTTTCCATGTGCAAGCATTATTTGTTCATTGTGTTGCATTAGCGAGTCTCCTGAGATGCGTGCAATTACTATGCTACTGTTGACGATGATGGCGGTGACTTTGTGAGACTACTGAGATGCATATGGACACTCACGAACTCTCAAGACACATGTGACTACTCTACGAGTGCTTGCAACAACAATGACAACTTCTCAAGCCTCTTGACATGCACACAACCACTCAACTGCTCCTAAAACCCTCCTTGACCTTATCACCGCCCGAGACAACCTCCATATCCTCTTTGTGTTCAGAACAGGTGTTCCACTTGTGTTCTCTCCTTTCCTTGTCTTCTCTTTCGATGTTTGCTTTGTCACACCTCTGGCACCAACACTCGAGATGGGTGGCACTTCTCCAGCCAGCCGGGGGTAGAAAACGTGGCTTGGCCTCAGATTTCAAATCTCAGTTTGGATTACTTGAGATTCTCAACATTTCAAATACTGCAACTAGAATTGCTATTGCCATATCTCAATGACTCAAGTAAGAGGGAGCCAATATATGCATTCCTTTCTTATTATGGACTTGACATCCATTCTTGGATTGTCCAGGACTTTCATTATTGTGTGTTCTTGAGTCAATATACTGTATACTTCTCTACATTATAGGTTTTACTGATTCTGGATTTTAGCCACAGGAATCTTTTTTTTTTTTTGTACTCTTTCATGGACATGAAAATTTTTGTTCCTTCCTAACAGATTACTTAGACTCACTGGCAATTGCAGTCAACTCGTGATTCTATTTTGCTGCATCTGCTTATATAATGCATGTTAGATTAAATATTTTTTATTTTCTCCAACACAAACACTCATTTGTTTTTTTTCGTAAGAAGCTTTGAAGTGTTTCTGCAGGTGGGTGGTGGATACGCACAAAGGGGTGGTGGTAGAAGAGGTCGTTTTTCTTTCCGAGGTGGCAGAGGCAGAGGCAACGGTAACTTCAGCCTCAACCCATCCAAGCATGGTGTTGGTGAACCTTCCTATAATGGCAGAGGGCGAGGACAAGGAACAAAGGGTAAAAGGGGAAGTAGTCTAAATCACCTGTCCATTACTGGCCAATCACCAAATCCTGCAATAGTATCGATGACAGGATCATTGTCGGTTATGGATGGGAATCCCACCCCTGCAGTTAGTGCAGCGCTACAAAGTAAAGTGCCAATGCAACCTCTCCTTCCAATTGCTTGGTGTGATATTTGCAGGGTGGACTGTAATAGGTTAGAAGTTCTGGAACAGCACAAAAATGGAAAACGACACAAGAAAACTGTGCAAAAACTCCAAGAGATACAAGCTCAGCAGAATCTGATGGCTCTACATTCTAATTATGTAGGCAAATCTGAATTAGTGTTCCCAAGCGTGGAAGGGACCAATCTTCCATCTCTGGCTGAAACAAACATATTTTCTCATCTAAGCGGAGAGAAAATAGTGACTAGTGCACCTGTTTCATCTGGCCAAGTTGGTGAAGCTGGAAATGCAATTGCAATCTCTGGGAATACCAGTTTTACACTTGAAACTGCTCAAGCTAGTGAGACGAACATAAAACCTACTCCATCGGTGACTGTTATATCGTCTGAAGTTTCTGAAACAAACAGATGTTCTGCTGCAGCAGAGAGTCTAATGCCTGCAACTGCAGGAATTGGTCACAAGGTGGAACCTGAAGTGCCATGTCAGACTGTTGCAACACAATCCGAATCTTCAAAGGAAGAGAGAGCTGAAAAAGTTGCACCAACATCAGCGATGCCAGATTTCATTGAAGTTCCTGCAGTAGAGGGATGTCGAAGGATGGCAAGGATGACTAGACGTGGAAGGATGGCAAGGATTACTGACAGAAGGCATGGTACGAAGAAAAGAGCAATGAGCTATCAGCTGGATGGAAGGCGGTTGAAGAGACATGAGGTTGCAGGAGCTAGAAATCAAGAGCGCCAAAAGCATCAACCTATGGTTTGCACTGTATGCAATGTTAGATGTGATACACTAGCTGTATTTGAGTGTCATTTGTCTGGTAAGAAACATATTTCCAAGATGAAGCGATCTCAAGGTCAAAATACAGTTTTCGGGCCCATAACTGTAGATATTCCCCTCAGCCAATCAACAACTTGTCCGCCTCAAGGTCCCGAGCCACTGTTCTATGGTCTTTCAAGTACTGATGTATTCCAGAAGGCGGCGGGTGTAGCAGAAGGGACACAAACAGAAGTCATTGCTTTCAGTTCTCAATCTCAGCAGCAGCAGCAGCAGCTACAACCTGAAATTGTTGCTGTGGGTTCTCAATCTCAGCAGCCGCAAGTACAACCTGAAGGCAGCATTCCATCTTCCAAGTTACAGGAGGAAGCTACAAATATGCATATTAAAGGGCTACCTAGTGTTCCGAATATCGAATCAGATGAACCTTGCCAATTGCCAGACAGTCCAAAGGAGCTGGAGCCGACTGGTGACTTCTTGTTCATGCCGACTTTGTCAAAGTAGATGCGCGCATCATATATACTTTTTGGATACTCCAGTTCGGTTATTTATATCTGGATCTTTTGTTGCTTAGAGCAGGTCATTTGGCCAACTAACTTATCTCAGGTAATTCTATTTCAACATATGATGATCTGGTTCCTTGCCAACTCTGTCTTGTTCTTAAAATTTAGTTTTTCTTAGTCTTGTTGGATTGATTATTTTTTTTCTATTTATTGTTTGCATAAAAAAACAAAAAAAAACAAAAACAAATAGTAGTTTACAATTGGCCATTAATAAATCTGATATTTATTTCAGTTTTGTTGACAAATACTAAACATTTCTGTAACGATTACACTTTTTGTTCTTTATTATTTATGATTAGAACATATTTTTATTTTTTTTTTATATAGTTTTTTACTTTTATTGAAATAAAAGTGTTATTTTAATAGGTGTAAGAGCCACTTATCTCATTAGATGGATGGCAACTTGAACCCAAGTTGAAATATCAAGTATTTTTAAAATTTACGTTTAGAACTATAATTTTTTTTTTTTTTTTGAGGTTAAAACTTTTGAGTAAAAATCAAATGTTACTTCAAATTATACAAACACTCAATAGTTGAAAGTTTAGCGTTGTTTATAACATAAAAAATCAACTATTTTATTTTAATCAAATATATATATATATATATATATCAACTTTTTTACAATTTGAGTAAATTATTTAAAATTTATCAAAATCATTCTAAAATAGTTATAACGGTAACTGTTACATAATTAACTTAATTGCTACATAGGCATAACTATATTCTAAAAATTTGGATATTAAATCCTAAATATTATTATATTAAAATATTTTTAAATTAATTTAGTTAAAAATTATTTAAATTTTATCAAAATTATTCTAAAATAGCTTTAGCAGCTACTTAATAGTTGCAATATTATAATAGTTTTGTATTAACTATTATACTATGTAGAAACTACAAAGTAGTTGTTATACTTAACAACTAATTGTAGCTGCGACGGTGGCACTTAAATTAAGGGGATGTTTGATTTTTTCCTAGGAATAGGAATCGGAATGGGAATCATTGTATTGTAGAATGAGAATGAGTATGGATATGAATCACTCTTAAAAGTAATGTTTAGTTAGTTGCATATTTTCTATCGGAATAAATCAAAATTTCATTTTTTACCCTTAAAGAAAAATAAGAGAAAAAAATTAGATGCGAGAAAAATATGAATGTGAAAGAAAAATATGATGAGAGAGAAAGTGTAATAGAAGAGAAAATGTGATGAGAAAGAATGAAGAGAGAAAATGAGGAAAGAGAGTGTGATAGGAGAGAGTATGATGAGAGAAGATGAGAGAGAAAATATGATGTGAGAG
>JBBMJZ010063946.1:0-24052 GCA_037833815.1 Zingiber zerumbet
CTATGTTAGTGTTGATGATGTGTCTTTGATTATGTTTGTCATTGCATCTAGTTGAGGATCAAAGATGAAGTGAAATCGTGGGCTGCCTGTGTGATGTTTGTTCCTGCATATTGCCCGAGAAAGATTAGAATAGAGTGATTTAGCTCTTGGGCTAAATGTAGAGTCCACATAATCCCATGTGGCTCAATCTGATAGATGTTTGTATATCTATGTTAGTGTTGATGATGTGTCTTTGATTATGTTTGTCATTGCATCTAGTTGAGGATCAAAGATGAAGTGAAATCTTTGCAAAATGTGTCTTTGGATTATTTTCTGGACATATTGGCGTCAAAGTTACCCACCGGCCTCTAAAAATTCGCTTAAAAAATGTGTTGTGACTTGTGAGTGTAAAAATAGTGTGTTTCCTTCAATTAATATGACACATTAAATTGGGAAATTTATATTGTAATATCTTCGAATCTAACTATGAATAAGCTGTAACTTGTGTGGATTAATTGCTAATCTTTCTGGTATTTGATTAAAAATACGCCTTCTCAAATGAGTGACTAATTCTTGTTAGAACCTTTTCATCTGTCAAAATCTTAAAGATTTGTATATCATTGTAGAATAGATATTTTTCTTAGAATCACAACTTGTACAAAAAGTGAGAGCAGAACCACTTTATACGACAGCCAATACATGCAACAAAAATGACACTCTCGATAGTTATTGTTATTATTATTTCTTTTTATTGTAAGTAAAATACTGTATGGTTAGGTACAATACATAGGTCCTGTCTCGCAAATCTCCGATGTCATTGGACTTCTTTTTTAAATGCCATCTTAGATGGTTCCAAACTCACGAAAAGGCTTTCTAGAATTATCAATAAACACTGTTTAAATCAGCAGGTCATGTTTTGATCCTATTAAGATTTGCTGGGATACAAATTGATTTTTTCATATTTGTTCAGGAATTAACAATATTTTATGCATTTATGTTGCTGTGATCATCCTTTTTCTCATAGGTCACAGCAAACCCTTGGGACATCTCACGTGTGCCTGGAGGATCATCAGGGGGTTCTGCCGCTGCTGTTTCAGCTAAGCAGTGTGTCGTGTCTTTAGGAAGCGATACTGGTGGTAGTGTGAGGCAGCCAGCATCATTCTGTGGTGTTGTTGGGCTCAAACCAACTTATGGGCGTGTCTCCCGATTTGGACTCATGGCATATGCGTCATCTTTGGATGTCATTGGATGCTTTGGAGCTTCAGTCATTGATTCCGCCATTGTTCTAAATGTGGTGTCTGGTCATGACAGATTTGATTCAACTAGTAGCACACATGTGAGCTTTAGAAACTTTCTTAGTCTTTATTCTTCCTAACTGACGTTCTTTTTCCATTTTTTTCTTGATTTTTCAGAAAAAAAACAGAAAATCACAAGTGTTTTGCTATTGCTCAATAATGTAATAACTAATCATTGTTATCATGCTTGCTATTTTTAGCTCATTACCTTTTCATCTGCTTGACAGGAAGTTCCTGACTATGCATCTTTTCTGATGTCAACTGATCACTTTGAGTCTAAACCTTTGAAAGGGCTAAAAGTTGGCATGATTAGGGAGACTATTGGTGATGGTGATGGTGTTGACGTGGGAGTGATTTCCTCAATCAAAGAGGCTGCTTTACACTTGGAAGAACTAGGGGCTACAATAACAGAGGTTGCTTCTGTTTGATTAATTTTCCATTCTACTATGAATATTTCATATCTTCATTTCAGAACTGATATAGTTCATGTAATCACATTTCAAGCTATATATTAGAGACTTCAGTATTAGCATAAATGCTCTTGTGAGTATTCTATTGCAGGTATCACTGCCCTCCTTTTCTCTTGGGCTTCCAGCTTACTACGTCTTAGCATCTTCTGAAGCTTCCTCAAATTTGTCACGCTATGATGGTGTAAGGTGATTCTTTTCTTATATTACTTTTTATATCACCCCAAGTGTTCTTATACTTCTCCAGATCACAACTCTAGAAAATATATATCAGATATGGGAATCGAGCTACAGTTGATGAGTTAAACTCATTATATGGAGACTCCCGAGCTGATGGATTGGGACCTGAGGTACATGACTGTTTTTTTTCTTGTCTCATCCAACATGATACTATTCAATTGCTTACTCTTAATATATGGTAGTTTACTTCTTAAAGCTTATGTAATATGATAATCTCTGAATTCAACCATGATATTCAAAGTAAATTTGCCTTATAAAGAAACTGTTAGTGAAGAACTATGAATTCTTATACCTATTCAAGGGTTAAAGGACTAGCTTAGAGTTACACATATAAGAACATTATTATACTATGTATTGATTGATGGTTCAAAGGCTATAAGGTTTAACCACAGTTCTAGTCCTATGCCCAAATGAAAAATGGTAACAGTTTCATTAGACTTTGACATCCACGTATTTAGCTCGTATGAAATTCAATGGGAGATAAGATTCATGTAGCTAATCCTAAATATTTGTCACCAACACAGCCTATTTATGTTGATGTTTGAACTCACTTGTCATGTGAACTGTCAAGTTTCTTGACGAGTTCACATAAGTCCAATGAGAGGGAATCATGTTTCTCTTCATGGATTTTCCTTGGAAGACAATTCACTTTGTTTAAAGCCTATATAACACACCCTTCCTTGGTTTGATTTGGGTGAAAGTTTGGGTATGCTGTAAAATTTATCAAATCTTGATGTTGGAAGGAATAATTTCCAAAGTTAATGTCAATTCAGATGGTACAGTTGGACCAAAATGACCAAGGCAATATATTGCTTTTCAAAAAATCAAGTGCCGCTTCAATCAGCCTAAGCTCATCAAATGTTTTCTTTCTACATTAATCTACCATCAATTCTGTAATCCTTTTCTTAAAAATATGGTTTGATTAACTACAACCATTAATGCATTACAATTTACAGACTTTAACGAATTTACAAAATATTATTTTTTCTTAAGCAATGCAGTCCAGTTCCTCCAATGCCCATTATAGCAAACAGAACCAAGTCTAAACAGTTCTTGGCATTAAGAAAAAAAACGGTCTTTTTGCACTAGTATTTCTTTTTTTACAGAAAATATTTATAGCTTAGTCTTGACTGAACTCAAGTGAGGATCTCGCATGCCAAAGCTTTCTTACAAAAACCAATATTATCACAGGGTCTTTCACGTGTTGGTTTAACTTGGAGGCTCATCTCCTATTGTGTATATGGGTTCATGTTATTGAAAATTTGAACAGTTTCCATATTTATGTAGGTAAAAATGAGAATTTTGATGGGAACATATGCACTCTCTGCCGGATACTATGATGCATATTACAAGCGTGCTCAGCAGGTACATAAAAACTTCTGCTTTCATCCTTTTAAAGATCTCAAAGGATCATAGCGAAAAAAAATTATTTTTGTATACCATATAGGTGAGGACATTGATTCGGAAAAGTTTCAAGGATGCATTGGAGAAAATGGATATTCTTGTCTCACCAACAGTACCATCACCTGCTTATAAAATTGGTAAGTTGTTTGATAATTTCTGCTAGTTGCTAACTGTTTTCTGCCCTAGCTCATCATATGCAACTTTTATAGGAGAAAAGGTCAATGATCCTCTCGCTATGTATGCAGGCGACATCATGACAGTATGAATCTTGATTCTCATTAGTTACATATGTTCAATTTAAACATTCTTGTCTCAATATGGATGATACTATTACAACTCCATATATTACACTTTAACCTCACGAGTATTTCTTTAGTCGGATATCTTTATGTTCATTGTCATTTTTATTTGGCAATACAGAGAAAATTGCAGTTCTGTTTGTTCACCATTTAGTGTCAGAGGATGTAAAGTATATATCAGTAAATTTCATAATAAACATATAAAATTTTTAAGTGTTTAGAGTGACTTATGAAAGATCTCATATGAGCCAATGGCATGTTACTTTTCGGAGTAGATGTCTAATATCAAGCTGGATGAGGTCCGCAAAACCTACTCTAAATTATCTATGATGCCATAGTCAATTATAATGCTACCAAATTTGCATTAAGTTGTAGGCACTTATCTTGTTTTTGGTTGTACCACATACTCGGTATAAGTCCGTGTACCTGCCCTTATAAATTTACTAGTTTGTTTACATTCCAACAACTGTTGCCAAGGTTATGAAAAATTCAATTTTTTTAATCTCTGATTTAGCCGTACATTTAAAAAAAATCTAGCTTAAACCTCTTTTTGGGAAAAACAATCCAATGTAGCTTGAAGTTTAGTTAGTGGAAGGAATTTAGCCGATTCTTGATACCCTGTTAATTTTTAATATTCCTGCCTGTGTGACTGTTGACACGGCCACATCATCTCAAACCACTATATTTAAATCGAAACTAGACACTGAGATTAGGCATGAGTTTTTGTTAGGCCCAGACAATTGCTTTGTTTTATTCTTACTTCTAGTCTATCCAGATGACCAATTTATGTCTATTTCTACCAATTCATTGAGATAACAAGTTCTTTCTCCCTCTTTGTTCTCTGTTAAACACCATCATGCCCTTTCCCTTTTGTGAGCAGTGTACTTTTTCATGCAGGTGAATGTTAACTTGGCTGGGCTCCCTGCGCTAGTCGTGCCATGTGGGTTCGTTGAAGGTGGGAGTGCAGGTCTTCCTGTCGGCCTTCAGATGATTGGCTCTTCCTTCAGTGAGGTAAGAAGCATAACCATACCGTTGTTCTCAAAAACCTGTTAACCTCATATTAACCTCAACTTTTTGGGACCGGCTAAATCTTATCTGCAGTTATTATTACATCATCATATCCTCAAGTGCACCTTCATCTCATGCTTTCTATTGGAACGCCTTTCTGTGCACCTCTTTTTTTTTCAACGAAATACTAGATAAACTGGTCGTTGAGTATAAGAGAACATATAACCTCTAAATCAACTTTGGTATTGCAGGAGAAGTTGCTGAGAATTGGTCATATATTTGAGCAAACACTTCAAAACTACAGATTTGTGCCGCCATTGTTGTGATCGTAGAACCTCCACAAAAATCGTGAATCATCAGTGATGATGCATCACACAATACTGTGATCTGCCTATATATGAATTCCTACCAAATTGATTTTTTCTGTCTATTCCACATCGAGTTTCATCTTGTGAAGATGCATTTTGTTGGTCACCTGATGCTTCGCCTATTTATCCTGATGGAGATTTCTTCTTTATTTGTCAATAATTGTAAAATTTAATTACTACACAAATCATTCACTGTGCCTGGGCTAAGCTCAGTTTAGTTACAGTTCCTTCTAAAGAAAATCTACCAATATCATATCGCACCAACAAAAATGGCTGTGTGAACCAGCTGTTCCTTGTTCAAAAAGCGTCTAAACTTTAGAATACAAGACAATTTTATACACCTATGTTTGTATCTTGTGTTCAAAAAGCGTCAAAGAACATGCATTGCTTCCAAAATCAGCTTGTTGCCTACCTTTCGGTTGTGAATATAATCTTTTTTGCTATGTTTTTCCATGAGGTTCCTCGAGCTTGTGTAGTGTTGTTATTGATACCAGATTGGGGCTGTTGAATTCCCAACCAAAGAATAGGTTTATTTTCTTCTTTTAAGCTAGCATGAGATATACAATTCTTGGGCCAATTAATTTTGGAGATGATCGGTCCAGTTTTATAGAAGTTTTCACAAATTCAAAAGTGTTCGCAATAGATGGCCTAGCAATCTAAAATCTCAAATTTGTCATTCATTGGAGAAAAATGTCATGTAGTGTTCTGTAATTGAGAATTGAACCGTTAGTGTAAGGGAGATTGTATTAACAGCTTACAGTTACACTGGGCTATATTTTGGCCTCACGGATATAGTGCAGTGACAAAAATAAGAATAATAAAGAAAAAAAAAAATCAAAAGGTCGTCTTTTGAGACTTTCCATCCTTTAAATTAATTTGGTGAAATCCAGACACGTGAATTATGCTTCAGGATGGTTGTAGCAGTTCCCTTATATCGTATCCTTGAATCTGTACACAACAAGAAATGTGTTAACACTACACACAATATTAAATTATAACTATACAAACAACACAAGTAATTTTTTTTTCTTAAACTATTCAAAATTTGAGTCTAGGCTCAGGTCTGTTTAAGAAAAATTAATTTGTGCAGAATGTTGATGTTGTGCCTGTGCATAACATTTTTCAAGATTTTTTTATTATTAAAAGATCAACTATTTTCTAATTTAATTATAATGATACAAGGAAAGTATTTTTCTTGTCCTCCTTTGTGTTTTGTGGAAGCTAGTCATGTTGAGTGAAGTGAATGGACAGAGAGTTGGAACTCATGGAAAAAAATAACTTCCACTTGAAAACACATTTTCCATGAGACAGATAGATGCTAAAAGAATGTGTCCATGTGAGTTTTGCCAATACCTAAGATCGGAAATTACACCCCCAATGGCAAGATCTCAAAAGGAGTGTACATAACACCAACAAAATATTTCAGCATGAGACAAGTGAAAGATGAGCAAACGAACAAAGAAACTAAATCACATATGCTGAAATACCTGAAGGAATGTGAGCAATAAGATGACTCCAGAGTTCCATAGTGCATGTATTGCGATAGGTGTTAGTAGATTATGAGTTTGAGCATATGAAAACCCCAAAGCAGTCCCTGTTCAAAGCCACAACATAAAAAAATATTTATTATGACCAAACAATGTCAAAGAACCTTAAGTTCGTCTATTAAACTGATAACTAAACCTATTCCTACTTTGTTCTAATATGCTTAGAGCAAGACACCAATCTTCCTGTAATATGGTGAGTTTGTAAAATGTTAATGGAAGTTTCTTACAGTTAATTAACATTAACAAAAATATCACAAGGTTTGTCCATACCTTGTGAACAAAAGTTTATCAAAGCTTTTTATTGCTCAAGTAGTTCCAAGATTAACTTGTCGATCTAAGTGTTTTAAGTAATGTGTCGTGTTTGATAGATGTTTTGCCATCTTTCTTTTGTAGAACTGAACAACTTGAGTCAAGATTACTACCTAAAACAAACAGCTGAGGAAATTCTCCTGGTGTGAGATGAGCAATGGCAAATATTGCAGCAGTTATAACCACAGAAACTGGTGTTGGCAAGCTGCATAAAAAAGAAATGAAATATTCAAACTGGATGAGTTAGAGTATGTTCTAGGAAGGCAACTAGTAAACAAACTTTTTAGTTTGTAATCAAGTTTCTGTTTATCTAGTTATCCTTTCCCAAACTTCACTTTTCTTTACTTTTTGGTCTCTTTGGTTGTGAGACCATTTCCAACTCAAAACATACAGCAATAGATGCTTCCAAAGAAGTTGAACATGCAATTATCTCTATCTACAAATCCTTACAAATCAAATTTCTACAGTGGTTTTTGATGTTTCAAATTTCTCAACTGAAATTGTGTCATAAAGAACTCTTAGCATTAGTATGTTAAAGCAGTAGTAAGCCAAATCAAGTCAGAACACCATCTGATCCTTACTGATTTATATCAGATTAGGTCTCAATAATTCTCTAGTTCAAAAGATCAAATTCAGTTTTACATCTAGGGCTAATGCACAGATCTATGATAGGAGCATGACATGAGATTTGAGTAATAAAACTATAGTTGACTCTTCAGAATGTTGTCCAACAATGAATCAATTTAAAGCTCAAATCAAATTTCTTTGTGCGAAATCAAACTAAGCCATACAAAATCTCAAAAAACTAACTAGAAATAAATGAAGGGAAATGATGCATCTATTTTATTGACAACTAAACAGCTAAATGATCATAACATATATAAGTAACAGAATCCTACATAAACAGGTAATCAACATAGTTATGTTGGGAATTCGAATTAACAAGCAAATGAGCAGAGCAAATTGCAGGACAGGAAATATACTATTTAGTTAGCGACACCATGAGAAATCCCCTGAAGATAGTTTCCTCAAGAACTGGGGCTAAAATCCCAGTAGTGGCCACAAGAAATGCAGTGCTGCCAAAATGGATTTCAAATAGTTAGTCATTTTATCCTTCAACTTTTTTTTAATTTTTTTTTAATTTTTTTTTTTTAATCTTTAGTTAAGAAATAAAGTACAAGAAACAATACCTGACACCTGAAGAACCAATCAGTGGCAATAAGCGAATTAAGGCATCAGTTTGCTACCAAATTACGCAATAAATTCAGAATCTCTAAAATCATTATGAAATAACATGTAAATCGTGTGGCTGAGAGATTATAAACTAAAGAGTATATAAAAATGGAGGTTAAGAGTTAAGACAATAGAATAAAATAATTTATTAAGAATTCAAGTGTAAAACCAGAGACTTTCAGCTTATTCTCAAAACGTTACATTTTCAAAAAAATTTCCAATACCTTGAATAATTCCAACTTACCCATCATCAATAGTCCACAAAATAATAATCCACGATCCAATATGATTTATGATTCAATAATTCACAAAAATGATTATAGATATGAACCTCAATTTGTCAACCTTGGTTCCAACCTATGTTGTGGACACTTACAAATTGCCTTGATTTTGCAAAATTCAGACCAAAATGAAAACATATAATTATCCTAATCCACAAGTAGAAAGAAAAAGAACAAGTTTAACAAAGAAAAGCAGAGAAATATGAGAAAAGAACCGTGTGAAGGAACAAATCAAGTCATGTTTCCTTTTATCAAAATTGACACTAGAAAGAAATTTATAAGAAAGTATTCATTTTTAAGAGTAGAATTTTGTATGTGGTTGCATTTTCTAGTGCATGGAATAATGACAATTCGGAACACAAAGGATGAAAAAAAAACTCTTTGTAGCACCACTTAGTAGAAGTCTCAAATGGGATGAGCTGCACAAAACCTAATCTAGCTCAGAAATGAATGGGTTGATTCAAACCGAAACACCAAGCAAATGAGCCTGCTTAACTGGTGCACAGTTAGCCCATATGCAAGGCTGATTGCCAAGCCTTATATGTGTATATTACTCATGTTGTGTATGGTATGGTCCATTCCATGCCTACTATTTGGCTATTTAGGTACATAATCCAAGAAACTGTTTCACAATCAATCAACATTCTTTATGAACTTTTGTAGCTTGAATCAATTTTGAGAAAATAATAGATTTCTTATAGCCAATAAAATTCCCGATACCATTTCTGCAGCTAATGCTAGGTTGAACTATTTATGACAACTTGCAATTGGAAGGGAAAATTCCTGACCATTATGGAAGTAAATTAAATACTATAAAAGTTAGGAAAAACTAAAGCAGATAATAGAAATGATTTCATTTAACCATCCAAACATATGATCATAGACAATAATATCTGACCTCTCTTTGTGGGTTTTCACCATGAAATAAATTCAGGGTCGTACCAGTGAGAGCAATAGCAATTAGTGCACCTAGGAGACCAATACCTGCCCAGAGGAGCCAGCCATCCCGTAGATCAAATGGTTTGGTAAGATCTGAGAATTTAATAACATATCCATCAGCAAATGATGTTCAAAAGCATCTTTCAATTTCTTCTTTCATTGTTGTCTATTTATTGGAGAATAATTTTGCATGCTGCTCGCCTGAAAACACAAACAACAAGTAGTGCTATTCTGTGATGAATGTAATAAGAGGTGTGCTTCCTACAGAAATCATGTTAGTTGGTGGCATATGTTGAAAGAGCAGTTACATGAGTTAAATGCAAGAAATACTTGCAGTATTATTCCAAACGTGGTAAGAACCAAGACAAAAAAAAAATCCATCAAGGATTTTGCGTATTATTCCAAGCAATGCCTCATAGAAGTTTGCTTTTTCCCTTTTTAGAAAATGTCAAATTGCTTGTGTTCTCTTGCAATGGGATCCTCATAGAAGTATTGTGAAGTAGAGATGTAGATCTTAGATTAAGTACAATGGCAAGAGACAAAAGATGCACAAGAACTCACCATAGTGAAACAGATCATTTGGAAGTGGCTCAAAGCTCTTGGTGATGCCAAAAATCACCCCTAGCACAACGGCTGTTACAGATCTGTCCAATTAATATTTGAAGAATAAAAATCATTTCGAGCTGCAGAGCTCTAACAGATACCAAAGAAACGTATCATGTACTCAGAGATTGAGGATATCAGCGCATACAGTTGGCCAGCAAACAACAATTCTGCTTTCTGATCCAAACTAATTTCCCTGCCTTCCAAGCCAAAATATGGAAGAAGTGATGCCTCTAACGACCCTGTAAGGAGAACGCTGTCTGGAAATTTTTCAGTTTCAATGAGTTGGTAATTATGAAACAATCACAAGTTATTTCAACTGGTGGGGACAAGTAGAAGAAAAAAAAAATCAAAACATATTTGTCAGTAACTTTATCTCATGAGCCAGTCTTAATTACATGATCACATCTTACAAGAATTTTAAGTTCACAAAGGACTCAAGGCTCAAGAGAACAAAGAATTATGACTATCCAATAACTTCAAAGTCAATTTTACCAAAAGATCCAGAAATGTAAAAGAACTAAAACGTAGATGAAAACTAGCAAAAGCCACAAAACAAATGCTATAAAGGTATATACCTCAGTCCGCATGCCAACATAGTAAGTGTAATAGTCGACCAGCTCCAAGGCACAGCCCACCGATGGAGGACTCGCCATTTCACCTCTGAAACCTGTGCAAACGAAAGAGTTTTATGGGGAATGCATAGGATAGAAGACTATTTAAGCTTGACAAATCTCATGGAACAGTTAAAAAATGACTCTTTTTGCAGAAGATCGTATCATTTTTAAACACTCAGGATCGAAAAAAAGTGTTAAGATACTCCCAGAAATCCTAAACCCTATTCAATTTACAAAATCGGCCCATTCTGCAAGAAAGGGTAAAAATTCGAACTGCAAAGTGAAATTCCCACAACATTCTAACCTCAGAAACCTCAATCAAATTCGAATCCACTAACGGGAGGGGGGAGACGATACCTGCTCATCCCCGGAAGATGCGGGCCTCTGCTCGTCGTCAGCGCTAAAGAAGCACGCTGTGGAGGCGATGGTAGAAGCGAGATGCTTCACGCTGTCTCCACCCCCAAGTATCGGCACCCGTTTGGGTTCACAGAGGATCGAGACGCGAGAGGAAACGGCAACCCGTCGAACAAGCAGCAGGTCACGGCCTCTCGCAGCGAAAACCCTCAGCCGGGCCGCCGAGAGCGGAGGCGGCCAAAAGAGGAGCGGCGAGGCCATTGAAAGCGGACAATTCCGTGGAGTTTCCAGATGCGACGACTGGAGCCGAAGTGAAATAGGCGGATGGCGGAAGCGGGAGGGAGAGGATGGAATGAGGACACGTGTCGGATATTTGATCGACGGTTATTAATTGTTAACATTAAAAATATGAAATAAATTCAAAACTATTTTTAAAAACACGATTTTTAAATATTTGTTAATTTTTTTTAAAAAAAAATAGCATTAACAGGTGTAGGGTTGTAAATGAACCAAGCGTTCGTGAACAAACTTGGCGGTCGGTTTGATAAGAGCTTGTTTATGTTCGCTTAATATACATAAGATTAATTAAACAAATAAACTTGAACAACTCGTTAAGCTTAATAAACAAGCTTGAACATATATGTGTTCAGTTCATTAACGTTTGTGAACAACGCTCGTGAACAATATTCGTAGATAACGTTCATGAATAATATTTACGAAGTCTATTCATTAATAAAACTCTTTTCAATATGTTAAATAAATAATAAAATAAAATAAATAAATAAATTTAAATTATCAAGCTCAATAATCAATCAAATAACTAAAAGTTTCAAACAATCAAACAAGCTTAAATTGAGAGCTTGATAACATTTAAATGAACCAAGCTCAAGCCAAGCTCGAACCAAGCTCAAGCCAAGCTTGAATTGAGAGCTTGATAACATCTAAACGAACCAAGCTCAAGCCAAGCTTCAAACAAGCTCAAGCTCATAAAAAATAAACCAAGCCAAGCTTGAACACTCATTTCAAAAGCTTGGTTCATTTTAGGCTCGGCTCGGCTTGGTTACCTTATCAAACAAGCTTAAACACCCCAAATCTCGGCTCAGCTCGGCTCGTTTACAGCCCTACCCATATAGCTCTTTTCATGAAACCAACATCACCCAAAACAACCAAAATTTTGCATGATCAATGGAACCATATGTGCAGGACAAATCCTTTTTCTTAGGGAAATAAACAAGATAAAGTGGCTAAAATTTTGGCATTTGGATGTAAAATTAAGTTTTGTTTGTGAGGAATCTATCGTGCTCAATGTATCCCCTTATCTTTTTTGTGTTCACTCTTCTCATTCATTTTTGTGTTCACTCTTCTCATTCATCAAAATTTTGTGGTCAAGTCAAATTAATCGGTCAAGCATAATTTAACCTTTCGAATTAACTAATCTTAAAGGTGACTAATCAGGTCTCTTAAAATTTCCCACTGACCACCCCTATAAATTAAGAAATGCTCACAGAAACCCATCCAAATGACCAACATTTTTAAATTATCGTTCCACTATAGAGAAATTCTTACAATGCGCCAGAGCTAGGATTTGACCATTAAATCCATGATTAATCGTGCCTAAACACTACATCATTGTCTGGGGCATTTTCTTCTTATTCATTCTTGGCAAAAGGGCATTAATGCATAATTCCGAAGGCACAAGGTTTTCTTTAGTTATTTCTAAATTTTCTCTAGCTAATTATCTTGGAGGAAGGGCATTGCTTAAGTGGCTTCAATCCTCTTTTAAACTGAAGATGAATCAGAAACCAATTTAACTAAAATTTAATATATTTCACTAGAAACTATAATAACAATTGTATACTTATCCCAGATACACAACACAGAAAAGGAAAATGTTTCGTATGGATTCATCTATTGAACAATAGGAATTGATTTCAAGCAGTTCACTCAGTTTAGCAGTGTAGCGAAAAGCCTATACTTCAGAAATCTCATTTCCTCTCCTTCCTGGAGTAGTTTCATGGCCAACTACATTCTGCAACAGAACACCTTCAGATTCATCAGGCTTCTTGTGTCCTTTCACTGTCGTACCTTTGGCGTTCTTCTTCACCCCCTCAACCCAACCGAATAGCTTTGTTTGCACATTTTCATCAAATATGACCTTATTGAATGAGTTCCCCATCTGAATTTCAAAAGAAAGTTAGATATCGAATGACTAAATTTTGTACAAGAGAAGTGTGAAGGAGAAGATGAGGCCAAAGCTCACCTGAGTAACAATGGCATAGAGTGGAAGGGTGCTGTAGCCGCAGAGGAGCTGGATCAACACACTGGAAGGCAGCAGATAATGAATTAGAAGACGTCGTGGTTTTTATGAATTGAACAAGGTTCAGACTGACCTGATCACAATTCGGGGGATTACAAAGCCTACTTTCCCCATGATGCATGAATCGAAGCCATATGTTGCCTGAATGACCGAGAGATTAGTTAATGAGTATCCTATCGATTGACCAATACTAGTGTTTTTAAAGAGTTGTGACATGGATGACGCAAACACAAGGAATTAAGAGTTGAGAACTTGTTGCAGAAAGAAAGAAGTTATATGCATGAGAATGAGCATAAAATTGTAGTCATAATTTTAAAGAATCTCTACAAAACTGAAGCATAATTATTGACTCGTGTTGCTTACCAATATCCAGAAGAAAAATGAAATCTCGAAGGCATTTTGGAAAAGGATAAAGTGAATCAAGGAGATGACGATTTTCGGTCTGTGAAACCAGAAGAGATGGTCTGAAGGAGTAACTACCAGGTCGCCTGCTATTGCAGAATGTTTCTCAGCAACCTCATGAGCCAACTGAGTAATGATATGTTCTAATTTGGTGCCAACAGCAAGCAGAAACTGCAATAATATTTCAACAATTGATCAAATTATAGATGAAGGATGAGCTCAAGACGAAAACATTGATGGTAATATTTCTCTCAAAAAGTATCATGAGGATCTATTGTGGTTACACTTACAATTAGAGGTATAAATGATATCCAAAAATATGCATTCCAACCTGCACAGAAAAGAGGCAATCTAAGATGGATCGAAGTACATGAGACTATGAGATGAACTTGTTAAAGAACAGTTGGTTCAAACAAGTTCTATACTAATAAAATTCTCCTTTAGTCTGAGATCACCGTCTATGGTATTTCTACGACACCCGTATGAAATATCTAGATTAAGTTCAACTCACCAGCAATATTCAATGCTAAGAATATCATGACAAAAATCCACAAATACCAACTGCACAACAAAGAGAGAAAAGCAGATTTGGTCAAATAATATTAATTGATCTTTAAACTTCAGTTTTTAAACAAGCAAGTATGCTCATTCCATTGGTAAATAATTGGCAAATACCTTATACCGACCACCTTCTTAAAATCAGATTCGAGGACTCGTATCATATATTTGTAGAAGTTGAATTTAGGATTACCTTTACAGTGAGTCTGCGATAAATAGACTCAGATTAAACGAAGACATAGGTAAAGAAAAGGAAGATGTTTAGACCTGTAAATACACCTAATAGTTTACTTTCTTACCATGATAAATCCTAGTCTCATAGTAGTATAATCTGTCTTGGTGATCGATCCATAGAATTGCTTAAAAAAAGAATGCTGAAATGAACACATTCATATCAGAAAAATTAGAGAATCTTCTTCCTAGAAGCAGATAATACTTCATTTTTTTCCTAGTTCAACAGATAATTAATCTTGTTTTTGGTTTTTAACAATATTCTTAAAGTGAGGCCTAATATGTTTTCCTTGCTGACCAGTTTTGAGTATCAAAGAGATCTTACATACCAACCAACTTGATATGAATGAATCCTTTCCAAAGCCCGAGAAACGCTTTCTAATAAATTCAAATTGCTGCACTTGATTGATCTTTAAGGGAGCTACATAAAACCAAAAAGTGATGTTGGTTCAGCAAATCTGTTCCCTTTCTTTTCGCATATATCAACAAAGACTCCTCATCATATGACTCAGTGTTACATTCATACCATTCCCTTGAGAATTCTGAGCCAAATCCTCCCAGTTTCTCCATGTGCGCATCTAAAATATCAAAATGGAGTTGAATTCTTAAAGATAACATATAAGCATTCAAGAAGAAACATAGCAAGATTTAAAATGGATATCACTCTTTACCTGTGCAAGTCCTAGAACAACAGTGATGGCACTGAGTACTACATGACTGACGGCCAAAACAAAGATAAAAATATGTAGCTCATGGATTGCCTCAAGTGATAGTAATGGAACTTTTCCCTGAATAGACAATGATGTGAAAGAAATAAAGGTGCAGTCTTGCATTCAAGGAATAAAAGTGTTTCTTTCGGCAATTGAAACTATAGGAGAAGCTGTATCAAGCAGATTATACTAGCTCAGGAATAACAACTGTTGACAGCATCTAAAAGGTAAATATTTACTTCATTCTACCCCCAATAAGTTGAAAAATGGATTCAGTCAACATTGGGAGAATTGCATCTAAGCAAGATTCCAGATTATGATTAGTTCATAGAACGGTATCTTCACATGTGAATAAGCATCACAAAACAACTCTGCAAAGCAAGACACCATTAATCATCATCATCTCGTAATTGGTATAAAGGGATTTGTTTCTCGAAATGGAGAATAAACTGCAATTAAAGTAACAAATTACACAGATGATCGACTACTAAGTGATGAACAACTAGTGGTATAAGAATCTCCTAGTCCACAGAAGAAGAAAATTATATTGCCGGAAGGGAGAACTTCACCTTCTTCTGACAGTAAGTCGAATCTCCTCCACCGGCCAACAGACGACGACCACCCCCGACTATCCCACCGGAAGAGCTCACGGAATAGTGGGCAGTCGAAGTTGCATCATCATCCCTCTTGCATGGACGTAAATGGTGCGTGAGGCTCTCGGAGACGCATATCCGTTGAATCGACCCCTGGAACACCACCAGGAGCAGCGAGATGAACCCCAACAGCATCAACTCTGCAAAGAAACCCTTTCCCTCTTGTAACTACGTCGAGGGACAGTATAAACATCTCGCGAAAGGGAAGGAAGAGAACTGACCTTCTTTGATTTTCTGAAGGGCGTCGAACAAATGCATCTGGTTCTTCTTCTTGAGGACCTGCAAGATCAATTTTGTTATCAGCATGCTCAGCGCAGACTGGGCAAAGAGGGGAGGAGGGTGCAAAAGTTAGCACCTTTCCCAGGCGATGGAGCAGGCGCTCGAAGATTAAGGAGATGAGGACAATAACACTGCAGACGAGAGCAACAATCCATGTGGGAGTGTACTCCAACGTTGGCGCCGACTCGTCGCCACCTCCTGCCATTGCTGCCCCGTGTCCTTCCCCTCTCTCTTGGCGACTGTATATAGAGCGCAGAGGAAGAACAGGGGAAGATGAATAGGAACGCGCGATGTTGGAGTGGAACAGGCCTGGTCAAGAGGGGAAGGTGGAAAGAAGCGAACTTCCATTGGAGCTGCAATAGGGAACAACATCGTCGCTGTCAACGACGTGGTTAAGAGAAACATCCAATATCAGACATGAATTTAATACTATGTTAATTTTAATATGTTTTTTAATCATAATAATTAGATAAAAAGAAAAAAAAATTATTAAGTATAGAAAATATTTAATCTTTTAATAAATATTAATATATTAATTGGATACTTTATACTCAATGGGTATAGGTATTGAGAGGATATAGAATTCTATTGTCATCTCTAGCCTGAATGATAACCGTGGGGAGAAGAGATAGGGATGAAAGGATGGGTAGGGATGGCAATGGTCGGGTTTGGATTAGATTCTATATCCTCCGTATCCATACCCATTGAGTATAGGATATATGATGGGTATACTCATACCCATTAAAGGATCGAATATCTTCAATACGTATAATTTTTCTTTTTTCTATCGAACTATTATCATTCAATAAAAACATATTAAAATTAACATCCTATTAAAAAATATATATAATTAAAAAAACAGATTAAACATATATATAGTCTCCTACTAATATCAACAAAAAAAAAATAGTAAGTTGATTTTAAAAAAAGAAAATTTTCTTTAATATATGTATATATATTATTTAATTGGGTATTCGGGTCGGGTATCGGGTATTGATAGTCTCTCCATATCCTCCTCTATTTTGGTCGGATGTTGGATCCTCCATCGGATTCGGGTGAAATTATCGTCCCTAAGGATGGGTAAACAATGAGGAGGAGTGCTTTACACCTTGTTGGGAAAGAAACGAGTTAAATGAAAAACTTTGTTGGGAAAGAAAGGAGTTAAATGAAAGGAAAAGTATAAATTGGAAAGTTTTAACCATGAAAAAAAACAAAGGGAAAAATTTTACATCCCAATTTGAGATCTAAGAACGGGGAAGGGACCTAAAATATTTATTTTACAATCTTATCCTTTAAAAAAAATCAAATCAAAATCTAAATTAAGAATTGAGAATATTTTATATATTTAATCTCTGTTCTCCTCCTTTCCATAGAGAGTAGTATATATCTCACTATTTTATTAAGAATAAACATTCTTTAATAACTAACTCTCAATTAATTTAGTGAAACTTAAAATTAAATTAATATCTTTTTTTTCATATTAAAAATAATTTTAATGTTTATTAGTAATTTCAACAGACGCATCAATTAGGGATCTAAAGTTTGAAACGCAGCTACGGTGTATTATTAAAAAATTTTATCATTAATCAATTAAAAATCTAGAGTTTGAGTTGCAGCATATTATTGAAAATTTTTGTCATTAATCAATCAGAAATCTAAAGTTCGGCGTATTATTAAAATTTTTCTCATTAATCAATTAAGGAATATACATTGTTATGATTCTCTTTAGTCTCACATCTTAGGATTGACAACACCACGAGCGGTGAAGCTGTTGGGATCTTGATATCCGGCTAAAGAGGGTGAATAGTCGATCACCCAAATCGTCGCTTTCTACACTCGTTAGTACGCAACGAAAATACAAAACAAGATACTAACAGAAAGCTAAACCCTAGAAGACAAGAAACACCAAGCAAACCTTAATACGTTTATGTAACGTGGTTCGGAGATAGCTTACTCCTACTCTACGGTTGTCCATAAGGTAGACGATCTCGATCCGTCAGTGGATGACTCCCCGAAAAACCTCTGGCTAGCTTAAGCTCCTTGTCAGTGGAGAAACCTCGCCACAAACACTTGAATATAAGCACACTGATCACACGAGGGCATGAGAGATTCTAACAGGGATTAACCACCTCTATTTTATCAACCTTAGCCAAGCACCCAGAGCTCTCTTAAATAGAACTTGGAAGGAAACCCCTAGTTGTGTTTCCCGCCACCAGTCAACTGTAATATTCTGTGCCTTGACCCAATTGACTGGTCCAGCTGCCACTCAATTGGGAAAACTCTAACCCTAGGATTTTGACCCCCCCCCCCCCCCGAGTACATTCACTCAACACTCGTCCTTAACTGACCAACCTAAACCTAGCTTTCTAGCCTCCTGCATCAGTCTCACGTCCCTCGGATGCCTCCCCATCATTTACGTCTTGTCTTCTGGAGCTTCCTTCGGCATCGTCCTACTTGTCGGGTCTTCCTTTGCCAAGAGACTTCTCACCTCCGAGATTTCAACTATTGTCAAATCACACTTAGACTTATTGCCAAGACTACATACTTGGACTTACGCCGCCAAGACTCCTCTTAGACTTTTCTCCTTTGCTAAAATCACACTTAGACTTTCCTTATTGTATCTGTATCATGTATACTCACAATGCATATCAAATACAACAATAAACCTAACTTAAACTTTTATCTAAATATCAAAACCTAGGGTACCTAGATTTGCTCCAATAGAAGCTTCCATAAATACTTTGGGTTAGCAGCATTAGAAAACATACTTTTTTGACTTTTTAGCTAAGAACAAGTGTGATATTAAATTAATTTTTTACGAGAAAAATTCCTAGCACCCTTATTAAGTTAAATTTCTGAAAACTAATTTACGCATATTCATATATCATATTACACATGTAATACGTGTGTGCGATGATTAATTACCTTCATAAATCTTGCCTCCCTCTCAAATAAAGGGAAGATAATAACCCTCTGCTCATTCCATCCACGTAAAAGGCATCATGATTTACTCCCTTTTACCATACCTAAGAAGGAACGTAGAGGAACGTTGGGAGCATGATCACCTTTTGCATAAGTGGATAAAAGTTTTTATGAACATTTAAAAAAATAAATTGGTTGGTTTTTTGTTTATGAAGTTAATTGGTCCGAATTGGTGTCTGAATTAGAAGGGTAGAACGTATCGGCTCAGCCACATAATTTACATAGTTCCAGTGGTCGGGCCTAGTCTAGCCTATCAATGAGTCTGAGTCGGGCGATGAAATTGGAGCCGTGAATCCTATCGAGTCGGGTCCGGGCATGGCCCGGGGGCTGTGCTTGACCTAGTTTTTGACATGAGCATGGTGCTCACAAACAAATTCAGTGAACCGATTCAATTTCTAGCTCAGCATAGTCCGTTTGACACTTCTAGTGCGAATGCACAACTTTTTATTAACTTCTATAAATACGAAAGTATTATTTATTAACTTCTAGTTATGAAAATGACACAAATTATAAATAATAATACTATAGTATTTTTATCTGTCAAACTTTTAATGATTAAAATAAATTATAATTAATATTTATACTATTATTTGTATCTATTTATATTTCTATTCTTGTTGTCATTAATTAATAGTTATCTGGTTGTATAATATACGACTACGATTATAATTAATATAATATAGTAAATAAATCAATTCAACTTAATTAAAATTATTAATATTGATACATTAAAATATTTTTTCTTAATTTAAATTTAAATAATTTTAATAGAATAATTTAGGTATGACTTTACCAATGCTTAATAAAAATATTTAAGGGATGAAAATTATATTAAAGTACTATTTTAGAGATTGACGGTGATTTGCTCTTGATTGCTAAGGGATTAGAGATTTTCTCAAGTATATAATAAATTTAAATTTATCACATTATTAGATTGAAAAAAATCATTATATATCTGTTGATCTAAATTGTTTAAAATTATGTTCTTCTTAGACTATGAGAATATTTTAATCGATTAATTATTTAAAAATAAAGAAAATATGATCTTCCAACCAATAGATTAAAAAAATTCAACTTCCATGGTTACCTAAACCCTTTTATCGTTTTCAATTATCAAATTGAGTTTTTTTAGAGAAGCGATTTTATGATTAAATATATATAAGTTGATTCATTCATTCACGTGGTTAAAGATTCATATTCCCCAAATCTTGATTTACATGGATCAGATCATTGACACTTTATATTTTAGTGTTTTCCCAAAAAAAAAAATACATATAAAGTTGAATTATTCCGACTAAAGTCAACTGTTAAGATTAGGTCAATGGTTGTTAAAGGTTAGATTTCTTCAAATCTTAATTGTGACATGGGTTCACATACAGATCATACCTTTGTCATAGTTCATACTATAGATTAGGCTAAACTGATTAAATAGTATGTTTTGGAGGTTAACAAAAAAATATATAAAATATGTATATGAATTTTTCCTAGCACTAGAGTTAATAATAAAATAAAGATAAAAAAAATACAGATGTTGGTCTTGCCACCACCAATCACCAAGAAGATCAAATCTAGATTTAAATTATGGGGAAATGCAGAATAAAATAAATAAATAAGAAAATGCAAAAAAGATAGTATGTAATTTATGTAACTGTGTAGTGCACCAGCATCAACTAGTTTGACATAGAACTGTGGATTGTATAGAACCCAATTTTATATCAAATAGGAGTAAAATTTAGCCTTATTTGCAAATACATAAAAAATGCAAGAAGCATACTTAAAGGATGCTAAATTGAAAATCGCAAAGAGCATTCTGCGAATAAAAGAACTCCAAGGGCTGTTTTGCCAATGATAAAATTGTAGAGAACAGTTTGATGGTGATGAAACAGTTGGACACAAGGTTATGCTCGGCGATAATCCTGAAATTTTTGACAGATTAATGCTCAACTCATCTATTGTAGAGGGAGAGTCAATTATCAAATACTTGAAACAATCCCATCCAAAACCTCAAACTCGTGAAACAGCAAGAAACGGATATCCTGGCTTTGTTATAATGACCTTATTTTTGGGATTTGTGTTCTGCCGAATTTAGTTTCGCGCACTGTCCTAGCAATGAAAGGTGTCCAGCCTTTTTCAATCTAACTTGAATTCCTTGTTTTGCCTGAAAAGCACAAGAAGTTGGCCAAGCTTGAAGTTTGAATTTAAAATCAGTCAAGTTTGAAAGAGTTGTAGCTGCTAGTTCTAATTACTACCTTTTGCCTGTTGCTTTTTTGAGTTCTCCAACAGAGGAGTCGGTTGCATCCGGGTCCTGATTCATGATCCCTGAAACACAACCAAATAATTTCAGAGCTGTAGCCAAGGGAAATTGAAGCCTTCATCTGCTAAATAATGTAACTATAGCAGAGTGCGAAAATAAGGAATACAGTTGATCATGATACAAAGCTATTCCACAGTCAGACAAGTTTTAGGCCATAATAGAGAAAGGTGTAGAATGAAAGTTTTAGATCAGGTGGTTATAATCAATAGTAAATAACTCAAATTGTGTTTGGGAAGCGAGGAACAGCAGATAAGTGACCTAAAAGATTGCAACGGCTTCCTTGGACTGCACGAGAGATTAACTTACTGGTTTTCTCTGTGCAATACACTTGGTGAAAAGGCACACCCATTTGTAGCTCCAGTTTGTTCCTTGTGGCTGCTCCCAACATCACAGACTTTTAAACAATTGATTTCATGATTTAGTTCATCTATCCTACTTTTTGAAGCTGCATCCAGTGCGATAAGGGACTGGATGTTATTCTGACAAATCACACCATTTTGGGGGAGAACCTGGTTCTTCTCAGGCTTCGAGTGACCTATAAATTCAGGTGTATACTTCTCTGCTGCTTGAAGCCAAACACTCTCTAACCTTTGCTCATCTGCGGTTGCTCTCTGACACTGTTGTGCCGACTCCTCTTTTCCTTCTTTAAAAGGCATGGGAATCTTTGGTATTCTGCAGTCTGCTATTACTTCATGTGTCCCAGATTTCTCTACTGCTTGCAGCATGTCGGAGTAACGGATAGTATTCACTGGAAGACAAGATTTATGCCTATCTTTGTTGGAAAGGTCACTTGTAGTATTTAATTCAACTTTATTGCTGAGATCCTTTTGCAACGAATTGCCTGCAGGAGATTCTGAAAAAGTTTTTATTTCTTCAACATTGTTTTTTGTTAGAAGATCCAACCTGACCTCCACATTTTGTTTCAAGACCATCTCAAATGAGTTTGTGATGCTGCTCAAAAACCTCTCAGCTCTGGTCTTTATCTTATCATCCTCAAATGAAACTAGAACAACCAAGATTCCTGAAAATGGAGCAATTTTTTAAAAGAAGAAGTGTTAAGAGGCTAACTTTGATTCAGAATGATAGCAACTAGTAATAGTTTCTGCCAAACAACCGAAAGTTGTTAAGAAAAAAATTGGGATAAGTGCACAATTACTACAATTATGTTAACATGTACTTGGTTCAAATACAATAACAACCAAACCTTTATCCCACTAAGTGGGATTGGCTATATGAATCCTCTAATGCTATTAGGTTTGATCCCCTACCTATTCTTCTTCAAATACAATTTATTCAAAATAAATATAAGTGACCTATCAAATCTACTAGAACATTATATCAAGCAATCCACTCTAAAGTTGTAGATGCTGAGCTTAACAACCGTCATAAAGAACAATTAAAGATGAAAATAGGAAATCCAAAGAGGTCAGAAATAAATGGGTATCTGCTAGAAATATGCAACAAAACTTAGAGACATTTTAGTAAATCAAAGAGATTGGACTGTTGCTGGCGGGAAGAGCAGATGCCCCTTCCCTTTGATTACCCAACAGAATGTCATGGAAGAGTCTGTGGATGATTCCATAGGCCAATTTTACTTCCACACAAACATTAATATTTGCAATCTTTAAAATTAATTTTTAGCTTGAGTTACTTATATTTCTTTCATTTCGTAATAATTTATACTTAAAATTTATTCACTTTTTGCAGTGAAAATGCTGAAACAAATAAGACTTCTCTAGTTCTCTATAAACTTAGAATGTATTCCTTTTAAATCCAGTAAAACTAGAACATTTTCAGATTTGAAATACTAAGCCTTGGAAGATTTCATTGTTAAATATGTAATTTTGTTTGAAATGATTGATATTTTTATTAATTTATGTAATAGTATTTAAAATTTATCTATGAGCAATTAATAGAGCATTAAATATTTTTTTATTATTTTTTGATAAATACCTAAATTAAAAACCTCTTTGATAGATGCTGTGAAATAATTTAAAATTTAATTATTTAATTTGGTTTTGTTTCTTCCAGAAAACTATAATTATTAGGTGAACAAAAGATAAAGAAGCTCAAAAATTTAAAAATTTTAGGCTGTAAAATAGTATATTTAAATTTCTGAAAATTAAATATATGAAACTCAATTTGAACTCAACTAAATTAAATTTAAGAATTTTGAGTTCGAGATTTTTCAAAAAAAATGGCCCTGAAATGGGCAAAAAAAGGCCAAATCCTCACCTATAAATAAGATACTAGAGCTTGAAACAATGTAGATATTGTTATAATTTATAAACTTACGACAAGAAATGCTTCACCAAAGTAAGGACATGACAAAGTATTATTAGTTCATACCAGATGTATTTGTCAGTTTTTGCTATGTGTTAGGGGGAAATGAATATACATAAGTAATACCCATTCTCTACATGTAATACTGACACATGCTAATAGTACTTGTAGGATCGAGACGCGCTAGAGGGGGGGTGAATAGCGCTCGTGGCTATTTCGTATCGAATAACAGAATCGTGAAAACTATCAGATTCGTAAAGCGTTCGTCGAGTGATAAAGCAGCGGAATAAAGAAAAGAATAACCACAAAGACACAGAAGATTTACTTCGTTCGGAGTCTGTGGCGACTCCTACTCGAAGGCCCACGCTCCTTGAGCGTTT
>JBBMJZ010064321.1:0-24039 GCA_037833815.1 Zingiber zerumbet
GCTTTCATCTTCCTTTTGATGGTCTGCTATTAGGGCTAGTCCGACATAGGCTTCAACTTCGGATTCTGATGATGATGTTTTGTCCCACATCGCCTTCAGGATTTTGAACTTAGATTTTGTTGATCTTTTTCCCTTGTCCTTCTCCTTTTTTCTTTAGTTCTAGGTAGTCATCTTTGATGTGTCCTTCTCCTTGGCAGTTGTAACACCGAACTTTCCTTTTGGTTCAATTTTGTTTCTTTGCCTGCGACTTATTAAATTTATTAGATTTAATAAATTTATTGAATTTTCTTACTATTAGGGATGCTTCGTCTTCACGATTAATGCTTCGGAGTCTAGATCTTCCTCCTTGGCTTTCAAGGCAAGATTGTTGTTTGACTTTTCGATTTCTTTAGGATCTACACATTGAGTTTCGTGAAGTTCAAAAGTAGAAAATAAATTTTCTAGTGTACTTACCTCAAAGTCCTTAGAGATGTAGAATGCATCTACTAAGGATGACTATTCTGGAGTTCTGGGGAATGCGTTGATCGCATACCGAGTTGAATCTCGGTTCGCTACTGATTCTCCAAGATTGTTAAACTGAGTGATGAGTTCTTTGATCCATGCTTGGAGTTGTGCTACCTTTTCTCCATGGTTCATCAGCAGGTTTGTTAGTTGGGTTCGGAGGATGTCTCACCTTACTAACTTTGCTTCCGAAGTACCTTCATGGAGTTCCAGGAATTTCTCCCAGAGCTCTTTGGTAGATTTGTAGCTGCCAATTCGATTGACTTCTTATGGCGGAAAGACACTCAGCGGATGGAACTGTGCTTTATCATTTACTACGAAATCAGCTTGTTCTTTCTTCATCCATAAACACTTCCTTTCCAGGTGGCTCTAATACCACTTATTGGACCAGGTGGGCCGGCAAAAGGGGGGTGAATTGCTTATTGAAAAAAAAAATGAACCTTTCTCGAGTTTCAACTCGGATTAGTAGCAACCGTATAATTATAACAAGTAAATTAAACAACCACAAAATGAAAGAAGAGTCAAAGAAATTTACTTAGTTACAACTTAAGTGATTGTTAATCCAAGACAAATGAAAAGCACTAAAAGTCTCCTTCGATGAAAGTGAAGAAGCTCTTACACTCGTTGAATGCTCAGATAATTGCTAGGAAATGAATACAAGAGTTGATATCTAATTCCTAGCTCCAAGGTTCTTTTTATAATCCCTAGAAATTCTTCAATACGGTGGAAGCCGCCTCCAGCATAGTAAATCCTATTCATGTGAAGATAAAGTTTATCTTCGCAATAGTCACTATTTGAAGGCACCTTCAAGGGGTTGAAGGCGACTTCCATAGAGGCTCAAAGGCCCCTTAAAAGGTTGAAGGTGCCTTCCTCCCGAAAGGCGTAAGGGCACCTTCAATACCATTGAAGGCACCTTCAATACCATTGAAGGCGCCTTCAGCAGCTGCTACCAAGCTCCAAACTTCTCCTTTGGCTCTTCCGTTGTTCCGCTCACTTGGGTGATTTCGGCCATCCGAAATAGGACTCACCCGAATCCATTTTCCGACCTTCTCTTTGAGCAAGCTTCCTCCCTGGCTTTTCATCCCTCAAATGTCGCGCACGTTCTTCTCGTCCACCGATATACTCTTCTGCAACACCTCATCCCTCAGACGCACCGAGCTCGTCGGCTCTCTCCCGTACCATCCTTCTCACTAGCTGTGTCTTTCGCTCGACTTCTTGTGTTCCTAAGCTCCTGCACACTTAGACATAATGATCAAATACACGGAACCTAACTTTAATTTGGTTGACCACATCAAAACTACCACAGGGTACTAATACCCTCTTCTCCTTTTCCAACTCCCCTCTTTATGCTTCTCTTGCTCATTGAGATTGAAGAAGAGAAACCGCACCTAACATTAACATGCTGATTCGGTTGGTGCTACTATGTTCCTTGCTCGATTAAATTCAAATATGATGCATTCATACATATTGTGTTTAATCAAAATGGAAGATTTTATTATTTTTTAGCAATAACGAGTTAGGTAGCTCTACCATTTCACTTCCTTGATAGACATTAAATTTAACTTTTATTTAGATATATTTACAATCATAAATTGTTTGATATTTTCTTTATCTCCATTCTATCATTTACAACGATTCTGGTTTAGGTAATGAAAAATACGATTTTTTTTTCTTTTGCTCTGTGCCTAAAAAAGCTCTCATTTAGTTCTTGATAAATAATAATGATTGGTTTGGTCTCATTGTGATCTTTATTTTCTAAGGATTGTATTGAGTTTTTTCATTTTGTATATGTATTTTTTATTTATTTTTTGTGTCTCGCCGATGATGATGAGTTGAAAATGGGAGCATGATTTTTTTTTCTATTGTTATCATATTTCATTGTTCTTATTTCCTTAATTTTATTTTATTTTTTGTAAGAGTTGTTCTCTCCATCGTTCATTGAAGTAATTAGATATGGTTTTATCTTTCTTTATTTTAAAATAATTTTGAATATATTTTTTTAGCTAAATAAATTATAAATTTAGCATCGACTTGAGATGTATATCTAATAATAATACTCTATTTACTACAGTAAAATATATATTTCTCTAAATTAGGTTATAATATAAAATTTTAATTAATAATTTTACTAAGTGAGAAAAATAAATTTTATAAAAAATATTTTTAAAAAAATAATATTTTAATTTGTTAAAAAAATTTAATCCAAATTTTTTATCCCAAGTCTGAATGATAAAAAATGAGGAAATTTTTTTAAAAAATAATATCGTCTAAATTTTTTTCGTCTTAAGCAAACTCTGATTCAATTAGTTTAAAATTTTATTTTAAACTTGTAAATTAATTATTTTTTTTTTATTGTACATTTGATCTAACACACGAAGACGTAGATCAATATATTAAAGAATTTACGAACATATAAAGATAAGATAAAAATTAAAATTGTATTTGTTGAAAAAAAAATTGAAAGATATATTTAAAATAATATAAATATATACTTACCCAAGACATATTAATAAAAGAAGAGAATTAAAGAAGATTTATTAAAAATAATATAATATATTAAAATTCATTTAAAGTAGTTATGTGATGTGACACTGTACTAAGACAGGCTTTGATAGAAGAAAGAGATAAGAAAGATTTGATTAAGAATGATATAATATAATAAAATTTATTTAAATATAAATAATAAAAATATAATAGGAGAATAGGAGATTGAATAAAATAAAGACGGTTGGATTATCGTGCTTTTCCTTGGCATATAGCATAGATGTAAGACTACAAATTTTTAACGTGTGCAACAATAGTTGATGTAAACAATATGTTGTAATAAATATAAGTAGTTTTTAGTATTATACTATATTTGAAATAAGAGTATAATTAATTGACCCTGCAACAAGGGAAATTAGTAAAAACTCTATTTTTGTTATTACAATCTTAAATTTAAAAATATTCAAAATACTCGTAAAAGTAAAAACAAACATCTAAGGTTATTTTCGATTAAAAAAATATATATATCATATTCCACTAGATGACTAATGATATCATTAGACAGGGGATAGAAGGATAGAATGATAAAAACCTTCAAAAAATCATAATTGCTTAAATAAAAAAGATATATATATAACAGTGTACATTTCTGAGCGACCCTCACAAGTTCAAGTGTCCGGAGTCATCCTCGGGCACTGAACCCCAAAAATGAATTAAGGCATCCGAGAGTGACTCCGAACGCCTGGACCTGTGTTGCCCAAGAGTATGCACCGAACAGGTGTGTAAGATAATAAAACTCTGTGTGTGTATATATATATATATATACACACACTATATATATATGGGCGCCCAAATTCATTTTTTAGGGTCCCAACACATTAGGGTGACTCCGAGCGCCCAAACATCTGAGGGTCGCGATCTAGAAGCAATGAGATAAAACTTATCTTTCAATTAAAAGATCAAAGCAAAGGAATGTATCTAAATATTTGTTAGGAAAAAAATTCATGCATCAATACCTAAGATTGAGCCAATTCTTCTATTTGATTGAGGGGAAATTTCTGTAACAGTGATTACAAGGGCCAAGTATTCACTATAACTGCATGCAAAGTGCATATGTTCCCTCATTAAAACTTATCAAGATCTTCAGTGAACAAATCCTAATCAATGGGCAAAAAGAATTTGAGAAGTTCAATTAGAAAAGCATCACCATTTCCATCAAAATTGCTTGCCTAACTCAACCTTCTTCACAAGTCGAACAGTGTTGTGGAAAATTGAATCCAGTATTCCTGCAACCTGATACATTTTGGGCAGAGGTTCAGAAAAAATGGTTGAGTTCAAGCAAATTAGAAATGTGAGAAGATCGGTTATGAGGAAAAGGAGCCAACCGTGAATATGCCTCCAATGATGGCACAAATGTTGGTGATGAAGTGGGAGAAGGATTTTGGGACTTCAGTTACCGAGACCTGGAATTGAAATCAAGTTGGGATGTATTGTACAACTGTTTTCTAAAATAAAGGTTAGTAACAATAGCTAACCTGCATGGGAGATGGTTCAAAATGGAATTTGGCAACGGGGATGTAAAGACTATGCACCAAACTACTGTGGGCTGTGTACTCGTACTCCTCCAGCAATTTGTATTCTTGTGAAGATCTTCTTGACACTATTTCTGTTTTTACGACTTGGAGATAGTGTTCTATCTGCAAATCAAGAAAAGCAAAAACTTAAACTTACTGCTACAAAATTTAGCATGTTTTAAGCTAAACCATTGAAGGTTGCATCAAAATTGCAAGAATTCTAAAGAATAAATAATACTTTAGAGCAACTGACATGGTATTATTAAAACTTACAGTAACATTATCGTGTGCATGATCATGATGAGTAATGTATGATTGTCCCATCAACCGATCATGACTTGCACCGAGATATGGTGTTAGTCTCTTCACTTCTGACATCATCCTGGTTGAGAGTTTTTTTCCAAAGGAAAATTGTGAAACAACATGCGAGACATTTATCTGAGATGGATCGAAGGAGTGTGCCCCTGAGTGAGCTGAGAAAACAAGATTACCAGGAACCTGAATATTCAGAAAACAAAAGAACAGTCAAGTCCAATAATATGTTGCAAAATTCAATCTATTGAATAAGGAAAATGTCAGCACATAAAATTTAAATACAACGTACACAACAAGTAGTTGTATATTTTCACTGAAATTGATGCACTTATGAAAAACAGTTGAAAGACCAAAAATGTAAACAAGCTTGGTTTCTAGCATATTATTAACTGTCTGCAAGTGCAATGATTAGCACCAAAACTATCCACTTGCTTGAACCCAAGGATTGCTACCTAGTCCACATTCATTGATTGTTGAAACCAAATATTTTTGATTGCTTGATTTCAAAGATCCATCAAAGAAGCTTAATTACCTTCTTAACACGTACAAAACCTTCTATTCTACATCCACTAGTTAATGGTGCAGGACGTTTTGTGTGATTAGATTTATCCTCCAATGCTCTTGGCATAGCAGCAACAAAAGCGTCCATGGCCTAAAATTGCCAACTAAAAAGTCAGTGCATAAAGAAATAGATTATTGAGTTAACTTTTGTACACGTGGAGCAGCAAAGGAATTAATGTGAAATAATGGCATAGCAGCAACAAAAGTCTCCATGGCATAAAATTGCCAACTAAAAAGTCAGTGCATAAAGAAATAGATTGAGTTAACTGCCGACTCATTCATCAACCAAATGCAAGAAATAAATGGTACCGCTACTAAGCTGTCTGTGTCACGCTCTCCATAGTAAGATTCATGCTCATGATGTCCATAGCTTTCCCTGTGTCATTTGCAATGTAAAAGAAACTACAGAAATATATTAAATAGACAGGTATTCCTCAATTTTTAAATGAATCTTTTAGCATTTAAATTTAAAAGAAATATTTCAGATTTGGTTTACATGGTGAATAAGAAATATATTTCTAGCTTTGTCAAAATTGCCACATGTATGTCAGTAGTACATATTACATTAAGCTCATCAAAGCATGACCAATGTCCACTCCCTGGGATGGTAGCGAATCAAGTGCCTACTTTTTTGGATATGACCCAATCCCATTTAAATGTCTGCTTTGGATGATAAATGAGTATCTGAATCTGCTGGAACCCAATTTAAAAAGGGTACCCGTGGATAACCAAACTCGATTATCAGGCATAATTATAGGGTACTTACTGATAACAATTATCGTGTACCCATTATCATCCCTATCCTCTCCCATTATAATTTCAAGAAACTACTTCCAATTAAAATAATGTAACATACCAGCATTCCTGGTTTTTGGATTTTAAAAATTCAATGATATAAACTACACAGCCACAATGAACATGACAACTCCCACTCAGTTACAAATTTGAGTTACATATAATGGGAGATGAGAATATTTAGAAAGCAACTATGACCAAAGATACAAGAAAAAAGTTTGATAAGACATTAACTTACTTAACATCATTCCCTTTCCTGAAAATCCGGATAGATGGATAGCCTTGAATATGGTGCCTGCAATAGTATAATACTTATTGTATCTTCAGAGCAAAAGAGGTGAGACAGTATGTGAGCTTAAAAGCATTAGCACTGAAAAATTTAACAAATAAGTTCTTTGGTTGGAACCATCCTTTCGTAAATGAAGCCATCTTTGAATAAAAGCATCAATGCATATAAAAAAAAAAACTATCTTCTTGTACTCATCTAATTACTTGTTAAACTTCAATCCTAGTGGAGTTTGATAAATCATACAGAAGTAGAGGTGTTTAATCAAGCAGAAATGAAACATCATATTGGGATGTTTGTATAAGTCAAAAAGATCACTTCATATATAGAACCTACAATTTTAATTTGGCTATCATGGTATTTTTTTTATAAAGAACAACTGCTCCAATAAAAAAATACCTTCTACATAAGCCTGGTTCTTGAGTGCAATCCACTTTTCCTAGCAATATTCGTCCGTCCATCTCAGGATCATACCTAGAAATGGTAAAGTCCAAGTCCATAAGGAATGGCTTTTTCAACAAGAACTTAGGCAAGATTGGAAATGAGAGGACTAGTAGCAATACCTTTCCTTCATTATTTTCGCTGCTCTCTCCCATGATGGTTTCTGAAACAAATTATAAAAACATAAACAAAAAAAAAAAACTGAAGGTAAATAGAGAACTTTGATGTCATTTATTAAAGAAACATGTGCCTATAAGTGACCAATAGGAAAAATTAATCAAGAAACTTTCACAAAAAAGAGTAATATTATCAATATGAAAGGTACTATAACTCCAATCAAAAGTCATCCAAAGAATTGGACTAGATATCTGCTGAAGATGTGAACATCTATCTCCATCGTTAGATTGTTCATGCTCATACCATATCTAGTAGAATCCATCCTTCATGCTAACTAACTAACTAACTATATATATATATATATCCAATGAAGTTATAGCACTAACTACCAAAATTGCTGTAGAAAAAAGGCTACTACGGTAATACAAACATTGTTCTACAGTCCAGATAGGGATGCAAACTAGTAAAACATCATCTTTGAAAGAAGGATACTACCTGTAATCAACATTGTTCTATGGTCCAGATAGGGATGTAAACTAGTAAAACCTCATCTTCAGATGGATACAAGACAGACTCTAAGTCCAGCTACTCACAATTGTCAATTACATTTCTAGCTCAGAGTTGTACAGTTTGTTCACCAAACAAAGATAATGCTCACAATGCTAGTATTATCTATACTGGTAGTAATCATGCATTCTATTGAAGTTTAGACAATAAAACGTTACCAGTCGAGTGCTCCAGTAACACCAGGGTGCAAAAAAATTGACAACTAGGATTGAATACCTGCAAAAGAGAATGGAGTTGTGCATAAGGAGATTGCTACTGTTATTATTCACAATCATATTTGCTCAACATGCATCATAATTTTATAGTTCAAAATAAGTAGTTCTTAGATTCAAATATTCATTACACAACAGAATATCATATCAACATTTAGCTGAACTATAATTGCATGTATTCTAATGAAAAACATGAAAGGTATTATTTATGCAAGCAGAATAAAGCTATTCATGGTTCTCTTACACTCAAGAAATTGTAATTAATGATGAGATTGTCGATTGTAGGAATACCAGAATGCTAGAGGATGAATAGCACCTTGACATGCTAATAACATCTTTTCTTTCTCTTGCCTAGGTTTGTGCAAAGTCAAAAACATTGGTTAGCTTTTCTCAATCATGTTTAATGGAAATTAGTAACTTAGAGTATGTACAGCAGAAACCCAGGTCATACTCCACAGAGGGGTGAAGAAACCTCACTCAGAATATCTTCTTACAAATATACAATATAATAAAAATATTACCAAGTGAATCCTAGTTGTGTATGAGTTGTATATTCAATGTCCCCTTGCACCTAGGGGTGTCAAAAATGAACCCGACCCGACGACCCAACCCGAGTTGACCCAAAAAAAATCAAGTTCGGGTTGGACATTTTGATATTCGGGTCGGGTTCGGGTTGACCCAAATATAGGGTTTATTCGATTTTTTGAGTTGAATCAAATTTTATTTTGAAAATTAAGATGTTTTTATGTATATTAATATCAATGTTAGTATGATAATGATGAAGTATTGGGATAAAAGTGAAGAATTATAGAAAAAATAGCAAAAAAAAAGTCGTTTTGAATTGGGTTTTCGGGTTATCCCGGTCGGGTTCGGGTTTAGGAGTTTTAGATTGAATTCGGATTCGGGTTGGGTTAAAAAAAAATTCAACCCAACCCCACCCGACCCACCCGAATTGACATCCTTACTTGCACCTCTACATATAATGAGGGTGCATTTAAATAAAGGATAAGACAACTCATTCAGATAGTCTCTAGTTGGAATGAGTCGACTCAACTGTCCACCATCCACCAGTCAAATGAAATCTTGATAAGAAAACCATATCTGGCAATGGCTAGTATATAGTCGACTAACTCTGCATCCAATCGATTGATAACACTTCGAGTTGACTCAATTTGCATTCAGACTAAGTTGGATAAGGCCATAAGCTTACCTACCAACAAGTTTTATCTTTAATTGACTCCATGAGGATCCAATCAACTTGAACCATGTTTAGTCAACTGATACCCATGATAGTCACTTTATACAATAAGCTTATCTTGTACAATGGTCATATGAATCAACTCATCTGGCACTCTAGTTGACTCAATTAAAACGGAGAGCAAGTTTATTTTCCAACATAGGATTCTAGTCGACCAAGTATTCAACTAAGAATCCCAGTCGATTGAGACATATCAATCAACTCAATCTTCAATTTTGCTCAACTTACACCTAGTAAACCCTCACAAATTTCTAAAATCAAACTCATACTAAGACTACAACCACAAACTCATATTCCCTAAATCATGAACCCGCAAATTACAAATCACACAATCTCTCACAGTTTACTATTTTCCAATTATCACAATTTACATCATCCAAGAATCCACCTTTTCTTTGGACCTCAATCTCTTGGATGCACAAAGCTCACAACCTACTCCACATGTCATCCTTCACTATCACCTATAAGGTTCATTTTGTATGGTAGAACTTGGAAGTAGAAACTGTCTTACCAAATAAAGTTGGAAAGTTATGTGAAAAGAAACAGTTACCTAGATGTTAGACAAACCTTGTGACTTGAAGCATTTTAAATCTGATCATAAAAAATCTGCTAACTTCAGTTTAATCAATTTGTCTGATGGGGTAATTAGCTTTTATATTGCATGTTCAAGGAGTTCTGATGTCATGTGTATAAAAGTAAGCTGAAATTTGAATCTCATATAACCAAAAAATGAACAGAAAGTTTGATGTTAAATTCACAAGTTCTCTTACCGGTGTGAATATTTTTCGAAATTCTCTGAAGTCAACGAATCAGAGCCTTCACTATCCTCTTCAATATCATCCCCATGTTTATTTATCACAGGGATTGGTCCCGAATGAAATTCAGATCCAGTTGATACCAGGTTCGGATCTATAGAAAACTTGCGAACTGTTTTTGTAATATTTAACCTGTTCTGCAAATTGGTGAAGGTTGAAAAAGTTGAAATGCAAACACAAAGATCACATACTACTGTGTATCATTGTTTTATTATTTCTAAACAAGACAATAAAAAAAAGGTGATTGATGTGGAACTAAACCATGTAAAGGCCCAGCTGGTGTGGGACAATCAAGAGAACTATTGTTTACAAGTATTTAGAATTCACCAGTCTTTGTGAATCAAGCGAGGGATCCCCAGAGGCCAGAGTCTCAGAGATGACTTCCAAATACCATCATAATCATATGCATACCCCACAGCCCTATCAGCCTAGTGTCATTATGTTGAAGTTCCAATATGTCTCAATAGCCAGTAGACTCAAAATCCTCTTGATGTTCAAAGGGATGATGAGGCAAAAAAGACCTAAATCTCTATGATGTGCATGCCATGATGTTGCATAAACATTGTCAAGTAGAAATGTATTTAATACGTTTATTGCCATTACAAGTTAATGAGAATCAGAATCCGCAAAAAGTAATGGCTGCAAATGATGAGTAAAGAAACTTACTGTTCCCAGTACATCGCTCACATCAACAGATGCAAATTCACATGATAATGCTGGGAAGCTACACAGGAATTAAATATTGAATTGTCAGACAAGTAAGGCATAGATGGAATAAAAAAAAAGATTAATGTAGAATTGTAGATAAAGCACTTATGTTATAGAGACATAGCAATTAGCAGTATCACAAAGTGAACTGGTCAACAAATAAGAAGTTAAGAACCAAAAGTGTCAAGCGATAGTAGCTTCAAGCAAGGATTAAATTTCCATTAAATAACCATTTCAGTAGTGATTTTTCAGCTATCCTGGTGGTATATTTAACCAAAATTCCAGCATCTTTCAAGAACATATTTTTAAAGAAAAAGAAAAACAATAGCTAATTTAATATTCATCAGAGAGGTATAAGTCCAACTCCGACTTGGTTTTTTATTCCATGGCTTTGAGTGAAAGGTTAGCCAATTACTGAGAGATCACATAAGCCTATATCTTATTAATCTAAGAACTACTGCTAGTATTAAGAGAATAAGAAGTCAAAACTAGAACACCAGCTGATCACTTATGTAAGAGATGGATGCTAACCAGGATCCAGAGGCACAATAGAAACCTTTCATCTTTCTTAGTGCAGGAAAGTAAAAAAGAAATGCAACATCCAGATTGTTACCCAACAAATGTGTGTGACTGAGAATCAAATTTGTTAAACAAATTTTCATAAAAACAGAAGGCGGCTCAACCTTATGTTAAAATCAATTCGCAAAAACTCGCCATCTGAACTCCTATCAACAATTACAGATGTCGATGTGCTCACTGTCAAATAATTGTTTAGCTCCTGAAATAGAAAATTGAGTCATAAATATTGTAGAGAAAGTCCACAAGTATGATATAAAAAAAACATTCTTTGATAAATAAACAAATATCTAAAATATTTAATTTATATAGTGCATTTTTAAATTTCATTCCTGTATACACTATTTGTGTTGAACGTTGAAGAAAATGAAGAAAGAACAAGAAGTGGCTTGTTCGAAAAACCTTATGAATTAGTAGTTGTTCAAAATCCCTTACCTTTTGATTCATAACTAGAAACCAGGAAGTTAACTTTCCAAAAACTAAAATTTTCTTCAAAAGGGCATCTAGTCATTTCATATCTTTCCTAGTTGGCTTTCCTCTGCTTTCATTATTTCATAATTGATCAAAGCATAGTGTGACGTCTAAACGTATAAGTCAAGTTGATGAAATATCAAAGGAGTTGTTAGAATATAGATTCTTCTTTTCCAAAGCGGTTAGAATTTCCACGGATGAAATAATAGTAGTCAAATTCATCGGGATTGAACCCCAAGAGATACTGAATCATGAAACATGACAGAATAACATTTATTTAACAACTTAATCAATAAAATTGCAAGCATAATGATTTCTTCATAAATATAAAAAGTCCAACAACTAATTGTGCAAAAATAAATTGACAAGGAAAAATGGCAAACCATTCCAAACAAAAACATGATGAAGAATGCTGCTATGATGGATAATCCTGCACCAGAAAGTGATGCCTCCGTCAAGTCTCGGGGTATTTTCCTGAAGTGTAAAAGGAGATTTTAGATACTCAAGTCACTTATAATGGTTTCTTAAAGAGGTATCTCCTCTTCCATGCCAGAATAGGAAACAAAAATAATGATTCAAATAGACATTAATAAATAAAAAAAAAGGCAGCCCGGTGCACGAAGCTCCTGCCATGTAGGGTCCATTGTACGCAACCCTACCCTGCTTTTTGCAAGAGGCTGTTTCCAGGATTCGAACCCGTGACCTTTTGGTCACAAAGCAACGACTTTACCATTGCGCCAAGTCTCCCCTTCATTCAAATAGACATTAATAAGCCAAATTAATTGCATATTTACAATCTTATGCACAATATACATTTTATCTGAATGAAGCAGCAACAACAACAGTCAAGCCTTATCCCACTAGGTGGGGTCAGCTATATGGATCATTTTACGCCATTGAGCTCTATCTCCTACAATATCATCATCTATACTTAAATAAATTATCTTGTTTTATTGTTGCTAACCAAGTCTTTTTTTGGTATTCCTCTTCCTCATTGATATGCGTGTTTGTTATAGTTTCACATCACCTAACTAGAACATTTATTGGTATTTGAGTACATGTCTGTACCATCTTAAACGTCTCTCGGAGTTTTTCCTCAATAGATGCAACTCCGACTTTCTCTCTAATACTCTCATTTCTTATTCTGTCCATTCTCGTATTATGTCCACACATTCATCTTAACATCATAAACTCTTCAACTCTTTTCTTCTGCTCATGTGCTCAAGTTATAGCCCAACATTCAGTTTCATATAACATAGCAAATCTATCTGTGATTTTGTAGAATTTTCCTTTAAATTTTAGAGGTAGGTCACATAAAACACCCGACGCTCTCCTCCATTTCAACTATTATGCTTATATTCTATGTAAGACATCTCTCTCAATCCCTCCATCATTTTACAAAAATGATCCTAAATATCTAAAACTCTCAGTTCCAGGCAACCTATCATCTCCTATCTTAACAATTGTCTCGTAATGTCTAATATTGCTAAACTACTAAGCCTAAAATCTTTCCCTTCTAGTATTTCCCGCCGAGATTCTAATTTAACATTTACTCCTTCATGTATTTCATCTACCAAAACAATATCATCTACAAACAACATGCATTACAGTACTGTGTCTTGAATGTGTGCAGTGACTTCGTCCATAACTTTATTGAAAATGCATCAGTTACTCCGCATGAAGTATTTACTCTAGTTGTTACATTCTCATACATATCCTTAATTAGTTCAATATATGTTAAGCTAACACCTCTCTTTTCTAAAATTCTCCATATAATTTCTCAAGACTCTATCATAAGCTTTTTATAAGTCAATAAATATCATGTGTAGATCTTATTTTTATTCCCGATATTTTTCAATTAATTGTCTAAGAAGATGTATGGCTTCTATTGTTGACTTTCCAAGCATGAATCCAAATTGATTTTCGATCACCTTGGTATCCTTCCTTAATCATTTTTCTATTACTTTTTTCCCAAGTTTCATGTATGACTCATTAGTTTAATACCCTTATAGTTTGCACAATTTTGTATGTCTCCCTTGTTCTTATATAAGAGAACTAGACTACTTACCCTCTATTAATCAGGCATTTTATTTGAATGGAGATTTTACTAAAATAATGTGAATTTGAGATAAGAAATCCAATTTCCCTTCCATAATCACAAACAAAGATACAAAAAAGTGTTCAAACAATTAGTATTTCATGTTGCATATCAATAACAAGCCTTAAGAATGAGTGCTTTCATTGGAAAATTAGTCCTTTAAAGGGATTACAGGATTCATGGCTTTGTAATATTAAGCAAGGCCTATTGAATGACTTATTTCCAAATACATACAGTTAAGGTAATTTTGAATTCATATACTTACTATTAGATTTTGGCTAGTATCAGTATTTGTAAGATCAAGGTTTTACAAGACTATGGAGGTGCCCCGTGGTTTCATGTCATCATAAACACCAATTGCTCATTACCTCTTAAAGCTTCTGTGACTTAATCTCATGACATGCCTGGTTTCATTTTATGTCACCGTCAGTTAAGGAATGTCCCCAATTATCATATTTCATCCAATTAACTGATCTCTTCCCATTACATTTTCTTGAATTTTATTTTCTCATACAGTTATTTCTAAAATACATTATTACTATAAGTTAGAGACATTAATAAATTAGCTGAGTGAACAAATTTTTACTAAAGCAATATTTGGAACGCATATGCTCATGCAATGCTGTTAACAATTCATATGGATACATAGTATTGTACCATAGAAAGCCTTTCAAATAATGACAGATGAAAATATCATATTTAAACAGTAATGGGTCCTAACTATCAGTGAATGAATTTCCAGGATTCCAATTCAGGTTTGAGAGTTTCTTTAGTACATTTTCAGGGGAGACCTGTCGTTGAAGTAAGGAACTAGTGCTACATACGCTTGATGATAAATAAATAAATAAACCAATAACATATTGCTAAGTCTTAAAGGTGCATCATCGTCTATGATTCAGGGCCATTTAGTTTGATAAATTAAGCAAGCTAGCTGCTTGTGAAGGAATCTAATCCATGAAAAATTCAACAAAACAGTAGAGTTAATGCTTGAAGCTTATAAAACTTGTGATGGTCTACATTTCTTCCTACTACTTTGACTAATTATAACATACATGTCAAATAAACTAGTATGATCAAAGTGCACCAAGTTGATTCATTTTGGTAAATGAGAAATTCTAAAACTTGAAATGTGATAAGCCCAGTTTTGATGAACGAAGCAGCCTTATACCAATTCGGTCAAAGTCCACCAAGTTAGCTCATTTCATTGAGTAAGAAAATTCATGTGCTAATCTTAGTTAAATGAACCAAAAAGTTCTGTTACGGATCTCCAAAAATGCCTTAAAAAAAAAAGAATTAGCATCCCAGTGTCAGCCTTAAATGCCTAAAATAATTTTTGTCTGAGAACTGAAAACCGCCCACAGAGAACTAAGACTCTAACAACTCTCCCAAGCATAACGTCCTTGTAGCAATCGAAATGACAGTTTCCAGAACATTAATTAGAACACGGAAGAATGCATAACTTATAAGACCGTTTCGTTTTAAGCTTCATAAACCCGATAGGCAACTAGCGGAGTGGCTCAACTCAATGTCCACGAACAACAATTGCGGCCCTAAAAATTCCACTGTGCCTTCTCCATTTCCTCATCCACGAATAACAACCGCGCAAAGATTCCACTTTGCCTACGGAAGTTCATCGCAGATGCCCTAAGAATCAAGACACGACAGAAGTACGCAATCGACTAGGTGCAGCAAGAGAGGATCCGAGAGATCAAAACAAGAATCCACCCGAATGCGATACAGTTCGGTGGAAGGGAGGATAGATCCATGGAGTAGTAGGAAGAGGAATGAGAAGGCCGAACCTGTAGAAATCAACGGACTTGAGCTTGCTTGCGGAGATCATGGCTCCGGCGATATCGAGATCCGTGAATACCTCGCGAAATCCAGTAGGGTTTGCGGTTCGCTGATCGAAAACGCGAGCGCGATGAGATCTCGAGAGCTTCCTTTCTCCTTCCGCTTTCACAAAATATTTAATACACTCCTTTTAGCATCGCGCATGCAGGGCCCCAAGAGACCGAATTTAGACTAAATGAAAATTTAAAGATTATTTTGCAAAAATAATTTACCTGTTTCTATTTTTTTATTTATCTATTTTTAATTATTACTTTTTTTAAGAGTCAAACATCTTTATAAATAAATATAGTATATAATATATGACAATTTGATAGCAAATAATTTTATTCTTAAAATTTCTTCAATACTAATTGAGATTTAAATTGAATATAAAAAATGTAGTTAGAACTTAAATTTTCTCCAAAATATTATTAATTAAAATATATTTTTAAAATTATTAGAATATCTTATATAATGGATGAAATCTAATAAGTGTTAGTGATGGAGAAGTGCAATAGTTGTTGACAATGATAGAAGTTTAATAAGTGTTGACAGTGAAAAAAAAATCAAGTTGTTTAGAAAAAGAAAAATATAAAAAAGGAAACAGAGTGGATCAATGATAAAAAAATAAAAAACAATCAATAGAAAGAAAAATCAAATCAAGCAATGCCAAGATGTCTAATTTTGTATTGTTTCCATTGTTGTACTTTCATGGTATTACTTTTGTCATCTTATCTTTGTTTTGATAAGATAAGATCTTTCATGAAACCACTTATATGCTAAGTGTTGGCATTATGTGTGTTTCATATCTATGTTTTGATATATCTACTACATTCTAATTATAGACATGCTCGTTTAGTATTGTCTTTCGATCCAACAAAGACAATTGAATCAACAAGTTGGATAAATCGAACCAACCAATTTGACACAACAAATCAAACAGATAAGGAACTTAAACTAGAGATTGCAACGACTAAAAAAAAAAAGTAAGGATGAGTACCTTCAAGCATGAAAAGCCACCTTATCCATCAGTCAATTTTGTCAAAAATTACTGATAGATCAAATGGTCTCTGGTTTATATGAAATTAGATTTTATATATTTGACTAGTTTTTCTAATTATATTCATCTCCTTAAACATCAATTTCACCTAATGTATTGATAGCAATAATTTTTTAAATATAAATTAAAATTTTTAAATATATATTATGTTTAAAAAATTATTGCTCTCAATATATCGGGTTAAATTAACGTTTAAAGACATGAATATAATCAGGAGACATAGATGAACACGAAGGAACTAGTTTCATATCAATCCGAAATCATTTGGTCCATCAAGCAATTTTGGACAAAATCGGTTGATGAACCAAATGACCTCGGATTAATATAAAACTAGTTCTTATATATTTATCTACTTCTCCTAATTATATTCATGTCTTTAAATATTAATTTGACTCGATATATTGAGAACAATGATTTTTTAACACGAATTAATTTTTTCAAACATATTCGTATTCAAAAAAATATTGCTCTCTATTGAGTCAAATTGACGTTTGAGAACATGGATATAATCAGGAGAGATATATAAGCACATAGAAACTAATTTCATGTCAATCTGAGATTATTTGGTGCATAAACCGATTTTACCTAAAATCAATTTTGATTAAAAAAAAATAGTCGACTGACTTACTTAAAATTTTAACATTTCGGTATAGAGTAAAATCTATTCAACTATTAAAACAACTAGCGGATTGATAGGGGTAAAACGCAGGGGCGTAGCCGGGATCTTAATTTACATGGGGCTGCCCGTTGAGAGTGAAACAATATACATAATATGCACATGAATATTCTTTCAAGAAAAGAACTTGTAATCTATTCTAAGAACCACACATATTACTAGCACTATCGTATCTTTGTCCCTGTATATTGTGAATATGTAAGTCATAATGATCAAAAGCATTAGATATTTTTCTTAAGTGTGGCAACAATTGTATCAGTTACATGTATAATGGTGAAAAAAATGTTCTTGTAGATGTTTGCTCTTTTGCTTTAAAAAATGAGTTGATAATTTTTCTTTTCTTTATTCCCTAAATTTTCTATATTAAAGTGAATAAATACAGAAATTATCTATCCAATGAAGAAATACTTCTTAGTCATCAATCTAATATCTAATATCAAGCCAACAATAAAAAAAGTAATCAATTATATAAATAAAACTAACCAAATTAATTAATAAATTTGTTAATAAATTTAATCAATTTATCAAAAGAAAAAAAATAGTAGTTGACTTGTACAGATAATATCAAAAGAAAATAAATTTGTGGCGATGGTCACACAGATATTACATGTTATTCGAGAGAAAGGATATCGTAGTTGTACTCGTCGAGTTACTGCCGGATGTCTGTATAGTATATGAATATGAAATATCACGTGAATGATAATGTAAAGATCTTTAAGAAATTAAGATATTACACTGTTGAAAAAGGAGCTTGAAGGAAATTTATTCTAAAGACAAATAGATTTACTCGAACCCAATGACAGAAAAAGATAAAGAGAATCGAAACCAAAATCTTTTGTACTTGTGGTTCCGCAGTTGCGAGGAAGAACAAGGAAGACAGCAGCACATATTGTTCGTGTGGCATGCGATAAATAGAACGATGGGTAGGAATGTGGAGATGAAGTACATAAATTTTTATTTAATTAAAATTTCTAATAAAATAATATGTACTTGGAGCTTTAATTAAATCACATCCAAAATTTTGATTTAATAAATTACATGCAACCAGAAAAAAAAAGAACAAGGCTGAACAAATTTTTTTATTTTATTTTTTTTTAAGATAGGTGGGGCTGGAGCCCACCCTAGCCCTCGGGTGGTTCCGCCCCTTGGTAAAACGGAAGATGAATATGTGATTTATTAATTTTAAAATTATCCTATATAATTTAAAATTTTCATAAACTTAACTAAGCCGACCAAATAAGGAACAATTTGAAACTCACAATGCTTTAACTTTTGGTAAAATCTTATGCATAGGTTTTTTTTTTTAAAAAAAAAAATAATAACATCTTTCAGCTTTATAAGAGAAACAGACAAGAGCAGTCGTCAAAAAATACTCTGCAGAAGAATAAAATGGTTGAAAGACGATCGTAAGAAGAGTCTAACAGATTTTGGAGATGCTTACATCGAAATTACATCTCCCATGGAAAGAACGATGAATCAGTTGAACCTCAGAACAAGCAAACATCATACAAACAACTAGCGAATACGGATGGATCCACGAATTAAAATTGGGAGAGTTTGAATTTAATTAGGTGGGTTGGGCTTTGAGTGTGAAACAAGTGGACTTTAATGGGCTAGGAAAAATATTTACATAGGTTCTAAAACAATGGACTAGGTTAGTCCTAAGCAAGATCCGTCTCTACAAACAACTACATTGTGCCACTAAAAGCTGCAAATACAATAAAAAAATAATTCTTCGGCGGTTTAGACATAGTGAAGAGTCAAGATTTAAGATGGAATAATAGCTCGAGCAAGATGATGGAAGCATAACTGCTCTGACTTTTACAACATAGAAAATTTCAGATCAAATTCCTGACTGTGCGACCACGTTCCGGATCGAGCAAGACAGTAACAGAATCTCAGGAATAGATGAGTTTTGTGTCGTGTTAGAATCCTCTCAATTAATGAGATTGGTCTAACAAAAGATCTAGTTAGATTGTTTGACATGTCAATGACTTGATCGAGGGGATGACGGTGTGATGATTCAGGGCATGTCTCCTTTAGATTCTTGACACGCCCCTGTCTCTTTCAAAACCCCCCTTTAGGTTTAGTAGATGCATCTCCTTAAGTGGTAGATGCACCCTTCTATGCAATACTTGCAATCCTTCGGGCGGTACATGCACCCTTTCAAGTGGCACATACATCGTTCTGGTGGGAGACAAAGACGGATGATAGTGTGTTGTACTGGGCTGTAGCCCAACCCTGTTCCCAGCAATTTTTTTTTAATAAAGGTTTTAGCTTTTTTTTTTTAAATAAAGGTTTTAGTTTTAGATTTTTTTTTTTGTGCGACAAACATCTCTACGGCGACGAGGTGAGTCAGGCGACGAGTCTTGAATCTCAGTTACTTCTTCAGTTATTGTTTTCTCTCTGTCCAGCCTCTTGAGAGTGTCTCTCTTGTTGCGTCCGTTAGCACAAGCGTGATCGAATCAAGCGGTCACTGCCGCTCGCGCGACCAAGTTGCGCACCCCGCCCCCTGCAACTAGCGGCTTGCTCCTACCCTGCCATCATGCCACGCAATGTTTTGACCACGACTCCTACTGTGTGTGGCCATGGGAGGCTCCTGCTTTTCCGTCATTACAATACATCCACTGCTACGGCCAAAGCATCGCAAGACAAGTCCGACAGATAAACGAATATGTGAAACATTGGGTGACTGTGGTTTGTTTCAATGATCGGTAATCTGAATCTATTAGACGAATATGTGAAACAGTGAGTGGTTTTTTCTTTCTATTTTCTTTTTCACTTTTACCCATGTGTGAAATACTAGGTGGTATGTTTTGAAACAGTCAGATATATGAAATACTGACTGGTTTGTTTTACCATTATGTGAAACGGTGAGTGATTTATTAAACGAATAGAGAGATATGATTTCAATTTTTTTTACAGTACTTGGTGGAGAATGGAGATGTTGGGAAGAGAAAAAGGAAACTAAATTGAAATTATTATTATGTGTTATTATTTATTTGAATTTTTATTTTTTATATTTAATTTTGTCTCTTGTATTCTAGGTTTAAAATTATAAACGGTGTGATCTTAGTTGGACAACGAGGCTGGCTTACTTTTGATTTTAATCTCAGAAAAGTAAGTTTTTTTTTATAATTTTATTATTTTTTTTATGAGTTATGACCAATTATTAGTTTAATGTTGCTATCTTTGTAAATTATGTTATTTTTGAGTTCCGTAACTTTTAGAGTTTTATTTTTGAATAAGATCATAATTTATATTTTATCTCAAGAAATTCTTATACAATTCATATATTTTATCTCAAGAAATTCTCATACAATTCATACTGGCCATTGATTGACTATTACTTATTTATTTATTTATTTATTTATACGACTATTACTTTATTACTTATCTAGTAATATAACTTAAACTATTTCAAAATAGAATACCAATATGTGGTATAAAAAGGAAAGATATCCTCTTTCTTTAAAAAAAGAGATTATCAAACTAGTGAAAACACTTCAATTTCTACCGTTCCTCCAATGCAACATTAATCTAATGAAAGTCTTCCAATTCCTATTGTCCAAATTCCTACTATTTTCTCACCTTGTAACGACCATTGATCATCTTCGACTTGTATTGAACGAGATCCAGAAAAAAGAAAATAAATATATGAATATCATGTTAATGTACGAGATCAAATAAGGTGTTCATATCTAAAGATGGAGCCTTATCAACCATATATGTTGGAATATCTGGCTACAAAATTAGTAGTTAAAATCGTCGATTTCAGAAAAATTGGTTTCAGAAATTTTATTGGTTGGAGTATTCGCCTTTAACAAATAAGACATATTGCTTTTATTGTTTTATTTTTTTGAATGAAGTTAATTCATCTAATACCTCGGCATTGGTCAATGAAGAATTTGACAATTGAAAAAAAGGTAAATCAAGAAAAACATGTGCATTTATTACCCATATTAGTTTTGGAGCCTCTTTGCCTCATTCTATGTGCGAGATAAGGGTTGAAAATTTGATGAAACCCTCACAACATATTGATAATGTGATGCATGTTCAATCTCAAGAGGAAAAGGAGAAAACTCATTTGCGTTTAAGGACCTAAATTGTAACTATTCGTCGGCTAACACTTCAAGGTTGTGCCTTTAGAGGTAATGATGAATTTCTTTCTTCATCAAATCTTGGAAATTTTCTTGATTTGATAAAAGCTTTTGCAAAAATGAGTATAAAAATTAATGAAGTTATACTTGAGAATGCTCTCAAAAATGCCCAATATATCACTCCAGAATTCATAAAGAGATTTTACATATTATGGTCAATTGAGTACGAAAGATGGTTCATGAAAAAGTTGGAGATAAATGCTTCTGATTCTTATTGATGAAGCACGAGATATATCTAAAAGGGAGCAAATGACCATTATCTTGAGGTTTGTGAATAATTGTGGGATTTTAACAGAAAGATTTTTTATCATCAAAAGTGTTAGTGATACTACCTCATTGAATTTGAAAAAAGAGATATCAAATGTTCTTGTTCATCATGATCTCCAGGTTAAGAAAATTAGAGGCCAAGGATATGATGGTGCTAGAAATATGCATGGTGCATAGTATGGACTTCAGACATTATTTCTCAGAGATTGTCCCTATGAATGCTATGTCCACTATTTTATCTATTGATTACAACTGACATTGGCTTCTGCAACTAAGGATGTCAGTGTTATTTGGAAATTCTTTTCTCATTTGAATAATATTATCAATATTGTCACTTCTTCTACTATGCACATTGCTTAGTTACATGCTACATAGAGAAATGATATTGAGTATATATTGACAATTGGAGAATGTGATTCTGGAAGTGGGGCTAATCAGATTGGTAATTTTCAATAAGCGGGAACTACTCGTTAGAGTTCTCACTATGACTACAAAAAGCTTGATAGGTAAGTACGCTACAACTTGTAAAGTTTTTGAAGTTCTTAGTGATCATTCTCCAAATAGAAGAGCTAAACCTGAAGTTCGGGGGATTTATAAAAGTATGGTAAGCTTTAAATTTGTGTTCATTTTGCACTTAATGCATAAAATTTTGAGAAGAACATATATTCTTGATCAAATTCTTCAAAGAAAATCTCAAGATATTTTGACTACTATTACATTTGTCTCTACTACCAAAACTATCCTTCAAGAACTTAGAGAATGCGGTGGGAAGAATTTCTTTATAAAGTGGAAGCTTTTTTTTCAAGAAATGAAATTGATGTGTTTTATCTTGATTGCCCATATAAGATCGGTCATTTCCGTTAGCAAACTACAATTGAGCATCATTACCACTTTGATGTATTTAATGCAGTAATAGATTTCATCTTGATGGAATTAAATATTCGGTTTAATGAGTCATCAATGGAACTTTTTTCTCTTAGCATAACTTTAAATCCTAAAAATACATTTGGCTCAATTAACAATGATGATATTTTCAAGCTTTTAAAGAAATTTTATCCTAAAGATTCATAGATCAAGACATAATTGCTTAGGAGTATAAGTTGGCACATTATAAACTTGATGTGATGAAGAATTTGAGAGTTTCTACACTTGTTGAGTTGTATCAGTAATTAACTGAGAGTAGGCGGATAAAGGTTTATGTTATGTTGACTACATTGATTCATCTTGTTTTAACGTTACCTGTTTCTACTGCCACTACTGAGCGAGTCTTTTCAACAATAAAACATGTGAAGACGTCACTTCATAATAAAATGGAGGATGACTCTCTTGAAGATTGCTTGACACCCAATATTGAACAAGATTTAACTATATATATATAGAGGGGTGATATGCTGCGCGCCACACAGTGCACGACTGTGCGCGCGCAACATATCAGACTTTTCTAATTATTTTTTTAATTTGAATTAAAAAATCAATATTTCTATATATAAATCCGTAATATATAAATATATCCCCTAAATACATTATAATACTCCATAAATATTTAAATTTATTTCATTTTTATTTTTTCTTTTTACTGAACACTATAACTCAATTGACATGCCTGAACCCTAGAGGTACAATCTTAAAAAAAATAGCTTGAAAATTATAACCCAATTGGGAAGCATGAACCCTAAATAAAATCTTTAAAAAAATATTTCAATTAATTTTTTTAATTCATAATTTAAAAAAAAATTATAATAATAAATAATAACATACGATATCTATTATTTTGATTTTGAATTTAAAAAAAATCAATATTTCCTTATATATAAATTCCTAATCCATGAATATATCCCCTAAACACATTACAATACTCCATAAATACTTAAATTTATTTTATTTTTAATTTTTCTTTTTACTAAATACTATAACCCAATTGGAAATCCTAAACTCTAGAGGTAAATCTTTTAAAAAATAACTTGAAAATTATAACCCTAGAAGCATGAACCCTAAAATAAAATCTTAAAAAAATATTTTAATTAATTTTTTTAATTCTAAATAAAATAACAATAATAATAATAAATAATAAAAAATAACAGAGCATCTCTATTATTTTTTTTAGATTTGGAATTTTAAAAAAAAAATATTTTGTTATATAAATCCCTAATCCATAAATATATCTTCTAAACACATTATAATACTATGTAAATACTTAAATTTATTTTATTTTTAATTTTTCTTTTTACTAAATACTATAACCCAATTGGGAAGCCTGAACCCTAAAG
>JBBMJZ010064410.1:0-24033 GCA_037833815.1 Zingiber zerumbet
TAACATTAAATCTTAGGGAGGTAAATGATGTGCTTGTTACTGAATTTGGACTACTATACCAAAACTGTTACAAGTGATTCAACAAGAAAAACAATAGATTTTGGATACATGGTTCATCACAATGGATTCTAGGGGCTCAATGGTGTGCTTGATTCTCAATTTTGAGCAATAGAAACTCTTGTAGAAAGTTAAAAGTGAGACATGGGCTCAAAGTTATCAAATTGACAAATCATGAAACACATTGACTCATCAAGTCTCAAAGAGTCAAATAGTATGTTTGTTTGTGAAATTAGAATACTAGACTCATATAGTAGTGCTAGACTAAAATTTATATAAGTGTCTTAACTCTAAAAATTAGGGTTTTGGCGTATGGCTCACCATAATAGATTCTATGGAGGCCAATGGTGTGCTTGATTTTCAGTTGGAGCTCTAATAGCAATTTTGGCTAAAGCTACTTATGTAAGTTCAACATCATCAAAATTAAAATTGACAAATGATAAGTCAAATGATGGGCTTGTTTGTGAATTAGATACATGTTGATGAGACATATAAAAAAGAGGACCATAAAATGTGAGTAACTAAAGTCATAGTTGCTCATGGTCGAAAGAGACAACACAACACAAATACATTTATTGAGGTATGCTTTTGATCTTAATTCAAAAAGGGATATCTCTTTAATGATTTTGTTAAAAAGGTCTTTTGTTTTTTGGCCAAATAGAAATACTAAGTGATACTGACAAATAGATCACTGCCTACATCAGCTAAATATGCATTAGCTAAAACACTAAATAACTAGGTCAGTTAGACATATTTTCTTTCAATCACATTAAAAACAACACCGCGCCGCAATCAAATGACATCTCATGTTGTGGAGGATGCATGACTGATATTGTTGCTATCGCACACCGACGAATGTAGATGCCATTGAACTATTCCGTAGTGGCAACCACAGGCGACAATGGTCATGGTTTGTCTTAAACTTCTTCATCCTTCTCTTCCTTTCTTGAAGATGCTTCAAAGGGAATTTATGGAATGGAAGAGGAGATGGATTGTTTACAAAAGAATAACCTTAATTAATCTCCCTTCTCTCCGAAGAAAGGTTATTAGGTTTAGGTCTATACATCCATCTCTCACATCATTTAACCCTATACGGTCACTCTTTATAGGTTGAGGTTAGATTCAATTTATCTAACATCACTTTTTAAAAATATTAAAATTAATTATTAATTAACGGCAACCCAAAATTAAAGAAAACTTCTAACATGAGATTCTTACCGCCGGCCAAGCTATAGCAATTAGCAAGCTAGATGATGATGCGTGAGACTTCCAACTGCCAACAAAAGATGAGAATATTAAAAAATTTAACAGACTGTAGATCTCTAGTGTCACAACCATCGAGCTTATATGTGGAGGTTAGACATCCAAGGAAGTATTACAGCAAACACTCATACAAACCCATGAGAGCAAGCACCCATGAGAGCTTGCTTGCTCGCTTTATTGAATCTTGATTGAGAAGTTTACTAATTCTCCTGTTTGGGGGTTAAAAGGGTTTCATCTTCCCTTGTTATTCCATTGAAATAGTAGTTTTGGGGAAGATCAAAGAAAAAGGTGACATTGCACAGGGATTTCTATTCAAAATTGATTGAGTTTGGGAGGGGGAGCAAGCCAGACAGTGATGGTGTGGAAACCTTTCCTTTCATCTCAGAAATATTAATAGATACTCCTATTCCATTTTTACATTCCACTAACCAGGAATAATGTCCAAAACACAGAATATCCCTTATGAGAAATACCACACCCAACTTAGTTGTGTCTGGCCTTTACAGGTCACTCAGTAATCCCATCTGTGTAACTCAGCTAACTCATTTGATCAATCTTAGCCCATTTAATTACCTCTAAAGTTCCTGCAACATTCATACCCATCTAACTCAATTTGTCCCACACAATATGCCCATCTCACTCAGCCAGTATGGCCAAGCCAACCAACTCAGCCTGCCCTATCATTTGACACTCCCAACACATTCATCCTGCTCAAGACACTCAGTCAATCCTATAGAACCTCAGGTCCATCTCAACTTTCACCCACTTTATGAACTAGAGTCGACTATACTCTGAGTCTGGAGTTGCATATAAATAATGCCCAAGTCTGTTACTGTATTGTTTTAAATATACCTGACAGTCATTTAGCTAAGAAAATTTCTTCCAATTACAGACAATTGCCCATGCCTTCCCTTGAATGAGGCAGATAGTACATCTTCAAAAGTTGCCAGTCCAATTTAGATGACCAAGACCAAGCTGTGACTGCTGATAGGTTCCGACCTGAGGGCCTGGAGCTGCCAGCCCAACCCCGACACCTCCACCAATGGCTGGTGAGACCTGATGGTGCAACAACTGATGAGGTGTTGCTATGGACGCTGGCTGAGTTGGATGGTACAGGCCAGGGTACTGGACATGTGGAATCTGTGCTGCAGCACTGAAAGAAGCATGGCCAGCATGTGCACCCGGCATAAATGCAGCATGTGGTGATTGTGCTGGTAAATTGTAGTAAGGAGCCGACGGCAAGTTTGGAACATCTCTGGGCGTCTGAATCCATAAATCAGATGTCTCTGCCTGCAGGAAATAAACAAACCGCATGTTACCACAAAACGACATAATAGAATAACAAGTATAACCATGTCATTTAGAAATAAAAATCAGTTCAACTTTTTAAACAAGATTTAAGCATTCATCAAGCAAAGGGAGAAATTAGTACAGTACTGAACATTGCACCAAAAATCTAGGGATACTAACATGAAAACCATCTTTAAAGCCTCAAGAGAAATAAGGTAAAAATCCTGTATTGAAACCCTTGTCCAGACAAATACTTGCAGACAATATAAAGATACTCAGAAAAGTGTGGCTTCAGTTCACTTGAGTTGATTAGACTGCATTATAGAAATGCCACTAGAGACATGGCTTCAGTTCACTTGAGTTGATTAGACTGCATTATAGAAATGCCACTAGAGACATAAGGTGACAAGAATACTTCATATCATATCCACGATAAAAACAGAGTCGAAGAATATCTAGAAAAGTAATGAGTTCAACGTGTAAGAGTTATGGAACACTCTTGCCTTTTTACTAAATCAGTGAGATTTAAAAAAACATGAAGCTGTAAAATAATACCTGTTGATTCAGCACATAGAGACTGCTGTCTTTATACTTGACCCTGCTGAAATCTTCAATGCCTGTTGTACTGCCAACAGCAACAGGAGAACTAATACTAAAAGCAGAATTGCTATAGCTGGTATAGGCAGTAGGACTACCAGTGGGAAGTGGTTTATACTGTGGCAGGGCATATTTCATGGTGTCAGGAGAGATCTGTGAGCTTCCTCCTGGCATCAGAACAAAATTATTTCCATTTGACGGGTGAGGATATGCAGGATTGCTAGAATAGTTTGGCATTGCAATTGGAGGAACATAGATTGGAGAAAATATGTGCCGATATGGAACAAAGTTAGGGTAATGTGGCATGTGAACTTGGGGATACATCTGCGGAAGTGACTGCTGAGGCTGATGAACAAATTGTTGCTGCTGCGTGACAGCCACATTGGATAAAGGACTGAAACTAGCAGCAAGTGAGTTCAACACCTGCAGAAAAAAAAATGCAACAAATTAAACACAAAAGAATAGAGGCAAATGCTAGTAAACCAGAAGCATAAAGCAACCAGGCACCCACGCAATGGCAAACAGGGCCTCAACAAACCAAAAGGTATTTTATGTAGTAATTAGCAATCTGACATAAGTGAGACTTGTCTCACACATAAAAAACAACCTCAGAAGATGAAGCCAAGTCCTGAATGTGTGCATTGTCTTCCATAACTGTTCTTAAAAATGGCACATCGTAACCACTTTGATTGTCATAGGCCTGTTTGAAGTAAAAACAAAATAAGTTAGTGAGAATATCATCACAATAAGATCAGCTATTCTTACTAACTAGTGTTATGAATCTCTATTTCAATAGTTATTAGCCTCACAGTTCAAACTAGAAGCAATCCATGTTGCCAAACTTACTCCAAAATTCGACAAGCTTTCTGGATTTTTTAATTGTTGTTGAGAACTGTAAAGACTGCCACTTTTGACTAATCCAATGTCTGCATAACTTCCAATATTTTGAGTTGTAGACTCATTTCCAGTTGGCAGTTCCTCAGATTCTGCAACTGATGCAGTATAGTCAGATTGAGAGGTTCTAACTTGGACGTCCATGGTACCCCCATTAATAACAGTAAAAGTGTCCTCATTAGAGACAAGTGGAGGTGAAGCTGATGAACTGGCAACAAACTAAAGTATATGAATCCATTTTTAACATTAAAAATGAAAAAAAAAATGTAATGATAATTAAAAGCCCGAGGCAACAAACTGCAACAAAGCTTCATGATTGTTAGCAGTTTAATTAGGAAAAAAAATCTAGGGAAATATTAATCAGTATAAAGTCAAAGATGAGTTCAAAATGATAAAAATGAGAGATGGTAGGACCTCATAGAAGGTTCATCAGCAACATCATCTGCACTTTGAGATTGGTTATACGTATATTTGTTTGTGTCAAATCCAACTTCAAAACTGCCAAATGTCAAGCGTGCAAGTTCCGATTCTGGAACTTGTAAATGTTGGGGTATGATTACGTGTTGATTTTCTAGGATACTACGTTTTGACAAGTTCTTAGACAATCCAGAAACATCAATCACCTTTGAGCTAATCGAATTATCAGCAGAAGATGGAGCAGCTGAAACTGTTCCATATGTAGCTGGTACATCAATATTGGGTTTTCTAGTAGATTTTGGCTTCCACTCCATGTTGACCTGCATGGCTGCAAAGTGACTGTCAAAGCAAGCATAAAAGTATATTATGACAGAATCTTCAAGCCAGAATGATACATAGTTAACCAAAAAAATATAGCATATGAAGTAGAAACAAACTACTAATCATTTAATAAATGCTAGAAAAGAAATCACGTTAAGGGAGTATACATTGCTTGCTTACATTCCACCTCTAATCATGAAACCTTGTCACCACTCTTGATTTTTAGCAAGCTCAAGATCAATTATTATCTTGCGACTGCACCCGATTTGCCACTAACTTAAAACAAGTGTCTCATCCATCTCTTAATCTCAATCTAGACAGGCAAGTATGGATTGAGAGAGAATACACCTGTCTTGATCATTAGTGGCCACAAAAAGCCTTGTAAACTCAATTTGAAGTTGTTTAAGGTACCAACCAAACCAGAATAAAAAGAATCTTAAATAGCAAATAATGTTAGAAATAATATATTTAAATATTTATCATGAATCTTATTTTTATTCTTCATAATATTTTTATTGTTTATTTAATTCTATTCAATAAATACAAAAAAAATTATAATCTAATAAACATCGACATATATATAAATAATCCAATATTATATTATATACCAAAACTATTGTTGTATTTAACCAAATATTATCACTAATCACTGACCTGATATTTTTTTAACTTAATAATAAAAAAAACTATTGATATTGTAATAAATAAATATATGATCAGTAATCTGGTTATCTCATGTATGATACATGATATGCATCCTTATTATAATAAGATATCATTTGTCATCTCATAAACAAAAATATTTTACTTTCTTAATTATGCAAATTTCATTGATCCTACCACCTGTTGTGGAATTTGCACTACAAAGTCCTAAAATAAGTTGCTTCAAAATTTTCCTTCCAGGTAAAAAATATGGTCAGGGCCCAAATCCAAAGGAAAGCTACTTCTTGCTACCATAACTGGAAAAAGATATTGAACTAGGGATGTTCCATAATTTTACAAATAGCAGATTATATTACAAAAATTTGAGATCTCTTGATCTTTCAATATGCTCTTACTCTCCTTAGAATGGTGCTCAGATCAGAAGCATGACAAATGGCAGTGGCAGTGACTGACGAACCATGATAGAGGCTAATGAACCAAAAGTAGCACTAGATCCTATAGTGTGGCATTTGCCGTCTCAAGCTCAAAAATCAAGTTCAATGTTTGAAAGAGGAGTAGGGTGGTGGTGTAGATGGAAGGCACCTATAGTCCCTTGGAGACGACTTTTGGAGATCGATAATGCTTGGATCACCAAAAAAAGGCTTGCCCCTAAGCTACTTAAAGAAATAGAGCACGGCTGCCCAATCCATCTAGAGAGACCATATTGCATCTTTGTGGATAATCTTATTTTCCCCCTTGATGAAGTTAAGTTATTGATAGGGCAAAATGATTGATAGGGGATAATGATGCAGAAAAGAAAATAAATTGAAGAATAACTTGAAAACTTGAATCCAATTGAATTTTAAACTTAATTTTTAATATTTGATAAATTGTTGAGTTATTTGATAGTTTAAGGTTGTCACATTTTTTTCCTTTTAGTAATTAATGAAGTATTTATTTTCTAGTTTTTATTATGGTTGGGTGTATAAAAAGTAGTCTAAAGTTAATGTTAAGAATCTATTTTATTTCTTTGTGAGAGAGTTATCATTTTGAGGGTGTTCGCTTTGATCATCCACTGTGATATGTCAAATCACCTCCCTCTTAATAGAAGTAAATGTTAGAATATTACTCATTTTCTTTCAACAATTTTGCTTTTACATCTTGAGTAAAAAGTATAACCCTAAATTTTTTCTATTCTCTACACTATTCAATTCCCAATTCTCACTGTCTCCATAAACTGGAAGCCAATGAATAGATTAGTTATTATTAATCTTCTGGAACGTGTTCCTTTTCTCAATCAAGAGAGCAGATGTCAAGGGTTCACTGTTCTTTCTTGAAATTATCATCCCTTTTAGTTACTAGAACCACATCTCTTTTTTCACAATCTGTCAGCTAGTTTTCCATTCTTCAAAAAACCAATATGCATCTGTGTGGCTTGAATTGGATCGAGAGCATCATGCCACCAAAGTGTCCATGTGGCACCAAGATTGTATCTTCACAAAGCTGGATTTAACTAATATCTTCATCAAACATATAAACAGTTGATTTGAAACAACATTAATATGTATAATCCAATTTACGGACCATTAGAGTAAAAAAAAAAAAAATATTTATTTTTAATAATTCAAGTGAGTGTCTAGGCTTCGCCCAACTAATCTTGGAAATAGACGGCCTTCCCCCTAATTTGCCTACCGGGAAATCCGGAGAACTTATGCACACTTAAAAGTCGACCTCCAAAATATTCATCCATTCCCCTAAGTGTTTTACCATTGCACCACACCCATGATGGCTTAGAGTAGATAATTTAGTTTGCATGGGTAGTTAAGTAATCAATGATTCTGTTGAGGTATATATGGATGCAAAGAACTCTTTTCTATTGCATATACTGCTGTCTTTCTTATAACTTAATGAATTAAAATACAGATATTAAGCATCATGCATGCATCTGACCACGATACAAGGACAACATTAAGAATGCTAGTAACAGAAGATTTACCTTTATGACTACTGACTGACTGACGCTGCACCTTGCCATTATGTTGGTTACTAGAAGCAGATTTTCCCATAGGTGTGTTGAGCAAAGTAGGCACTGAAGTAGAGACTTGGTTTAACTGATTGCTCTTATATGCGGCAATTGAATGACCAGGTAATTCTGTCTGTGGCAATACATCTTTTCTCAGTAGAGAAATTGAAAAGGAATTTGTAGAAACAGATGACTGAGAAGTCCTATAATTGGGAGGTTGTCTCTGAGCACCAACAGCTCCAACTTCACGACGAATAGCCCCAACTTTTCCAGCTGATAAAGAGTTAGCAGATGGCACATGCACGGGATCTGAGAAGGAATAGTACAAACTATCACTGGAATTGCTTGGTGGAGTTTTCGAATGAGCCCTATAATTATTATCAAAATCCTGTGTCCTGGACGAGAGGGCAGTTGTCTTTGCCTCTCCATGCTGACATGCCCCCTGACTAGCATTTGAGTCTGTTTCATTGGCATTACTAGGTGGATCAATAGACTTGCCTGAACCTGCTGATACGAGTTGTCCTAACTTTGGTGCAACAGAAAGTTGTTCCTCCAATATATCTCGGTCATTACTTAAGTGATAACATGTAAAATAGGAAACCATGTGAGATTTAACACTTTTTCCACATAAAAGAAAAAAAGAACAAACACAGCATTGACTTCAGTATCACGGATGCCCTGAGCAAAAGCCAACATAACACAAAAACTGAGAGAAAGTTGCTCAAATTGGCAGACTTTCTTGGAAGGCTCATGCTTATAACTTGGGCAGAAAAAAAAGGACCATCATGCGAGAAGACCAAATATAGTATAACAACTATCTTCTTCACCCATACTTACACTTGCCACAAAAGCTCATTTTGATGATTCTCAATGTATAAAAAATTCTCACAGATACTCTTCAACTACCCTTGACATACCCCTGTTGAAGCACACTCCAGATACACACTTGGTACTTCTATTGAACATGTGTAAAACATGTGTAATAAAATTTCATAAATAATAGAGCCAGAAACTTAGATCAATACTTGTGTCGGATCTATTCAAAGTCTAAAAAACCTGAGTTGCTTCTAATATGCAACCAAGTAATCCCCAGCCACGTTCCTCACCTTGTTATTTCTCAAGTCCCGTCCCAAAAGAACACCAAATAAAAATAAATTTAGGGGAGAGGAAAGAAAGGTCATTCTCAATCACCAAATTATTTTGGTCAACAATGGCTTGTGCACAAATTTGAAAGCTGGCAATATTTGTCAAATTAGTATATCAGAACTCTTGATAAGCCGTCAAATATTATTACACATGTTATTCATATACTGTTGAGAATCCTACATGTGATGGCTTTTCATACAATACCAAAACAAAATTTTGGTGATCTTCTACATCACTCATGCCATTGCTTAACAATTCACAATTACTGGAATTTTTATCGGATGAAAATATCACTAAATTGACAACCTCAATGATCCTTCAAGCTCTCATGTTCTACCTTAGCACGTCATCAACAAAATGTGTTCGTCACTATTATTAGGAGTCAAGTACATAAATATATTCCTCCATTGAGCTTTAGATCACTATTCTCCAGTGATATATTCAAATTTAGTATTCTACTCTGCCACCGTCTTCAAATTGTACAACAACTCAATATAATTATATTACAACCACCAACCAGCCCCCAAAAAAAAACAATGAAGGTCATGCAGCCAATGATAGTAATGTAGTTGTAATTTAGCCTCTACCAAAATCCAAAAAAAAAAAAAAAAAATCAAACCTCTTCTCAATGACACTTGATGATGTGTTTCCAATGCTAGAAGTTAATTGATCAATTGTTTCTTGTACAGCATCCTCTTTGGCATTTTGGTTGGCTCGGTTGTCTCTAACAACACGAAATTGTCTGCTAATTCCTGCATAGTTGAACAAAACTCTCTAAAAATTTATACATCATGAATATGTTCCACAGAATATAATGGGCAATGGGATTCTGAAAGACAAACCTCAAACAAATATACAAAGCCATTTTCTACAATTCAGAGATTAAGAAATTTATAAAGAACACATTCTTCTCGTGAAGTAAGATATCATTTAAACAAGAATCATGAAAGCATAATCAAATTTCAACAAAATGCATGGCGACATTTTAGGATTCGGAAGATCATAACTATTTTTTGTGTTTCTTCTTGTCCTCTAGAAGCAGTAGCGTCTTAATTTTTTTTTTCGTTTTTTCTCAAATGAGAAGTAATCTGCACAATGGACCTATAAATATGTGTGATGCACTTGAGTTGATCATACCCAGAAACACTTGAAAATATAAAAAGGGAGACAGGAATTAAATGTCTACAGCAGCAGCAGATAAGCTTTAGCTGTAGAAATGCTATGAAAGATGAACACTAAGAGCGCCCAATAAACAAGAAAAAGAAAAAAAGAATGGCTAGCAACAGAGGTGCAGAATGAAAATAACATAATAGACAAAATTTGACTATTTAGAACTCTCTGGTTCATGTATAGGTTAAATAAAGGTCCCATTTTGAACAAGGAAGATGGAATTCACACATCTTAAACAGAAATCAAGACCTGCAATGCAAGCAGTTCCAGACAGTGACTAACTATTGCTCGTGGAGAAGTATCAAATTAATGTATTCTTAGGACTGGGCTTCAACAAAAGATATGTCATATGTTGCTTAGACTCAGGACAAGGTACGTAGATTTGATGGGGGTGTGTTTCCAAGTATCTAGCAAGGTTAATTCTGAAAGTTTTTACATGCAAACTCAACTTAGAGCTTTAGTGTCCAACACAAATATACAAGTACCAAAAAAAATATATGACCAGAAGCAACAACTACCATTGTAAATCGGGATGGCCAAGATAAAAGGCCCAACACAGCTCCATCATGGAAGAGGAGAAAAGTTGGGTGCCTAGAGAGAGTGGTTAATTATAAGGCCAAATAAGAATCTTCGCAGGTTGCAAACATCTTTGCTAACTTTCAACAGTAAGTCCAGAAATATGGATACTTGGAGAGAAAGTAAGGAAAAAAGAAAACAATTTAAGCTGTGGAAATCAGGGACATTTGAAGGATAAAAATTTCTGGTTAACAAATGCTAACCGAAACAAATGTCTGTCATTTATTTCTATCCCGCCATAATGGGGCAGGAAATAATATCACTGATATAGGTGAAATGAATCTTCCTCACTTCCTTTCTCTCCCTGATTTGTCAGCAGATGAACAAGGGAAAGAATTTTTGTTCTTTCCCTTCGTCTAAATTTCTTCTACTACATAAGAGGCCTGAATAATTGCGTAGAATTGTTATTAGTAGCTACATCGACATTCAGACAAACAATTCTCACCATATACTACTAAAATTGTATTTTGCCCCTATGGATGTGGTGCAGTGGTAAGAGGAGCAATAAGAGGACTAGAGTTCAAATCCCAAATGGGACGAATATCTTGGAGGTTGACTTCGAGTGTGCATAAGTTGTTCTCCAGATTTACCCGGTAGGCAAACTAGGGGAAGGCCATCTACCTCAAGGATTAGTCGGGTAAAGCTCGAACACTTGGATTATCAAAACATATATAATATTTCCCTTGAACAAGGTTTAAAAAAAAATCCCTTGAAAAGGGTAAAAAAAATAGCTCCGGTCCCCATATAATTGAGCTTGCATCCAAAGTTGGTTTTTCCCCACTATATATATTTGTTGTTAACTGAAAGGTTATTATTATAAGAAGATTCTTGGAATTTACTCTAAGCATGACTGACAAGAAATGAGAACGGGGAGAAATCTGTTAGCATCATGAGATATTATAAGGCAACTGAAAAAGAAAAAAAATCAATAGATTAATCAAACAAGAGAAGGCCGAGAGAATATATATATATAAAGGACAGTGAGTACAAATGGAAAATAATTTGTATGCTAATCACATACATTGACATTAACCTCAACTGAGTTGCCATTTTATAATTTTTCATAAGAAAACTAACAAGCTTCAAAGCACAAATTTTTATCAATGCAGAAATGCATTCAAAAATAACATTTAAAATGGATTCAAAAAGAGGCAATGGAAGGCCCCTATCAAAAATACAATGGAGAAATAGAATGAGATGGAGATAAAGTCAATGAAAAAAGACCTTGTACTGTTAGATGAACATATCACAACTTTTTCCCATCCCTACAAGCATATATGGTAGCAAAAATTGTGATCTTGACCTTAGGATCTTATGATCCTAAATTTCAAATTGGGCTAAAGAGCATTTGAACCTACAATTCAATCTCATCTCTTACTATTCCTAGGTAGGATCTCAGCCCAACCACCTTGATTAGAATACATTTGTATTCAATACTGATCAACTTTACTGTAGCAATTAAGATTTTATGCATGATCATTGAAAAGTTGTAAATTATATCTTTTTGACTCTCAATTAAAAAATCTTTTTTAATAATGGTAACTATCATCTATCTGTAACTATAGTTATTTTCATATTCTTATACTTATCATTTGTCTTATAAATATTGTTACTTGATATATAAAGATGAAATAGTGTAAGAACTTATTGTATTTTTAATATATTTACTGTATCCATAATTTTATTCATGCTTCGAGACATTGAATGGTAGTGTTTATACTAATACTGAATTCATATTGAAAGTCAATGTATGATAAATTATTAAAGTAAAATATAGTTTTAAAATATTTTCATTAAATGGTAGGTGATTCTATGTACGATCTGAATCTATATACCACTTCTCCTTAGGTAGAATATAGATCTGACAAAACTCACAAAGTTTCTGAATTATTCAATAGCCTTTACAATTGATTCTATATCCATCCAGGATGTGTGGACTGAGCGAGTATCTAATACAGGTCAAGAGTCTTGAGGATTTTATTTGACTATGACTGCACATTCAAATGTTCTGGTGTCTAACCCCTCACCATACCAAATCCATAGTCATGCCACAACCTACCAAGATAACAATGTTCAGAAGGTCCTATCCTAACAACTAGAAAATAATGCTGAAACCATTCTCTCGGTATTCATAATCCTGATTCCAATTGCATTTGCCTAGTACATTCTAGGTCCAAATAGTGTATGCTCAAAGCTTGACGTTAAATACTTTATTTAACCTCATAGATGGCTAATCTAGAATTACAGTCTTCCTATTAAAGGAGCATCCTAAATCTTCTTTTTTTTTCTTTGTGTTGAAATTAGAAAATTGAATTAGAGTGTCTATTATAGCCTTTAGAAGTGACAATCCCAAAGAATAATCTTCTCATACATTTTAATTATTTGTCTCTAGCTAGAGTATTCTTTAAAAATCTTCATGTCCTTATACACCATAACTGAATAACGTTGATAGGCAAAATAAGTAGAGAGTTAAAATAGATGATGCATTATTATTTCATCTGGGCATTTATCCCAAGCTTTCAGATGATCCCATTCTCAAAGCGTACTAGCTATATAAATCTCATGACTTGTAAATTAGCTTTATTCAGTTCATGATTGTCAAGATCTACTGATACCTATATGGATTGCCCAAGTTGGATCATATCAGAAAAGTTCTGTGCAATCTTTCTCAAAAATCAGTTACCACACAAAGATCATCAAGGCATTTTCAACAACCCAAGATCCAAAGAAATTACCTAGAAATTAAATAGATTCCACTAGAAAATATATGGAAAATTTTGAAATTTGAGCAAATCGAGGGTGAAAATGGATGGATAGGTTGAAATTTGGATGAATTAGATTTGATATGGAAAACTCAAGGATTTAGCAAAGTTTTTGTCAATCCCAGCTAGAATCTAGTAAATGCAACTAAGAAGGCAAGATATGCATCACTATCACAAGTTCCAACTTAAATTTCTCAACCTCACCACCACTCGATATTGTCACAAGATTAATCATTAAACCTTTCTACTAATTTTAACCTGTCTCTAGTTAGATGGGATGGAGTGCCTCATCTATCTCTTTCCTTCTGTTTAAGTAAATTGAGTGAAATTACTATTGGTTGAGAGAAAACTTATAAATCTATTCACTTTCAGATGTGATGTAAGTTCAAAAAAGACTACTAATATGAAATATTAACTAGTAAACTAATATTATCAAATATTAATAATAGAATATTATTTAAATTTATACTAATAAATAATTTCTAGCATTATTTAAATTTTATACCAATAAATAAGATTTTTAACATTTCTTGTAATACATTCTGACTTTTTTATTTATTTCTTATATATTAATAAATATGATTTAATTTATTAAAAATCTAATACATACACATTTATCTTAATGATCTATTATTACCTAATAGTTCAAAAATATAAATTTATCATATAATAATAATAATATGGCACTATTAACATTGTCATAATAATATGACATTATTAACTTGGTGTCACTACTAATATTGGGATAATAGATAATGTATTCTAATCCAACTTTACTACTTCTAATATGTACTATATGTAATGTGAGTCATTAATTATATAATGTTTGATGAAACATACTGTGAACAAGTATTATGATTTTACAGAATTTATTATCTTATATAGATATTTTATCTTTTGACAAATCTATTTTGGTTTTTCAATCATCCAATTCTGATACCGATACCAACTTGACAATCATGATTCAGTGCTGCACAACTTATAAGTGATAGAACTAATAATTTAAACATTCTTGCTACTTATTTGCTAAATATAACTTATGAAGCTATGACTTATTAATAGTGAGTTGGCGATTAACAATTTAGTTTTGATTATGAACATTTACTGAACAGTTACAAGGTATAACTACGTATCTTATAAATTTTTAATAAAAAGTTGGGCTAACTGATAACCCCACCACCTTACATGATTGACATCTTCTCAATTCTTCTTGCCCAGGCCAGAAATCTTGCCATTCACCTAGAGTAGGACGAAGAAGAATTATTGCCTAACCACTTGCCTCCTGTCCACTTATCATTGAAACACACTGCCACCTGCCAAGTATGTGATTGCCACAGGCACAAACCTAACTGCTAGAACTTGCCTCTGTCAGCGTTGTGTCATTTCAGTCAACTAGCAAGGCAACATGTTTCAGTCATGCTGACCGAAACTATATTTTATTTAAATTCATGCCCGTGAATAACATGTTCTAGGTTCAAAGGAGAAAGGTTCTACCTAGTCAAATGAATATAAAATTAAAACAAAGAACCAAAACTTAGGTAAAACCCAGACAGCTGAAAAACAAAGCCCATGATATACCACTTAAACAATAATTAGGACCATGACCCATCCGACTAAAAAAATACCAAAGTTCTCTGTATCAAACATTTAATAAAACAGCAAGTAAACAAACAGATGTAAAGGACTGCAAGCACTCACAAAATTAGAAAATATAACAGAATAAAGAATTCATTTACTCTGCCTACAGAATTAGAAAAGAATTGGTACTTTATAACAAGGGAATTCATTTTGCCTGTCACACTCACAAAACCAAAATAACAGAAGCTCAGAAGTTGAGATATTCATTACTTGGTAGTGATTTTTGAATATAATTTTCTCTCTGCAAATTCAGATCCAATGATGTAGACGATTTTGCCCATTGAAGATTGGGTTCCACGTGTTTTCTTGTATCAGAAAAGCTCTTGTAACCTGTAGGCTGAGGTCATGATAAATGTCCTAATGAGTAAATGAAATTTTATACAAAAAACATAAAAATTAGAGTCAAGTAAAAAGATAAGTAGTCCATGTACACCAGAATAATGAACCTAAGGATAACTTTGAAAAAGTTATGATTTACATAATATACATAGGATTTCTTAAGCTATTTCAAATGCAATGTCAAAGAATTTCATGTATTTATTTCTTCAGAAACAAAGAAAAAAAACAAAGTGTGCTTGTGTGCCATGGGAAGGACGCTTAAGAACAAAAAAACATAACGAAACTAACATGAAAATATAACAATAACCAAGTCTTTATCCTACAAAGTAGAGTCAACCATATAAGTCCTCCTGCGTCATTAGGCTCAATTCCCTAACATATCATTTATATTTAAATCAATTTTATCATAGTTTATAAGCATATCTTATTTGATCTCTCTTCCTCAATTAAAGTGCATATTTGTTATAGTCTCACATCACCTACTTAGGAAATTTATTGGTCATGTGTCTCTCAAAGTGTTTTCTCAGTAAGTGCAATTCCAACTTTCTCTGTTCTCATTTCTGATCTATCCATCCTCGTATGTCTGCATATCCGCTTTAACATTCTCATCTCCGACTCTCATCTTTAACTCGTGTGCTCGCTTCATAGTCCAACATTTAACTCCATATAATGAAGTATGTTTGATCGTCATTTTGTAAATTTCCCATTAAACTTTAAAAGTATCTTACGATCACAAAAAGCAACTAACTTCCTCTTCCATTTCAACTATCTTAATTATATCCTATATAAAACATCCCTATCAACCGTTCATCCTTTTACAAAAAACAAAAACAGACCTAGATACTTGTCATCTCCCATCTTTACAACTATCTTGGAATGTCAACTACTAAACTTACATTTCATATATTCAGTTTTTAATCTACTAAGCCTAAAACATTTTTGAGCTTAGCTTTCCTCTTTTACATGTCGCATCAACCAAAACAATATCATCTACAAACAACATGCACCGTGGCAACCTCTCTTGGATGTGTCTAGTATATCCATCCATAACTAGTGTAAAAAGGTATGGACTTAGATTTGATCAACTTGATGTTATCATGTCTTTATGGGAAGGCTTCACTCAATCTGCCTATAATCTTCACTGTTGTCATTACATCCTCATATATATCCTTAATTATTAATATATATTATGCTGACATCTTTCTTTTCTAGAATTCTCAACATAATTTCTCTTGATATTCTATGATAAGCTTTTTCTAGATCAATGAATATCATGTGATACTTCTCAAGCAATTGTTTGAGAAGATGTATAGCTTCTAGTGTCCATCTTTCAAGTATAAATTCAAATTGATTTGCAACCCCCTTGATCTTCTTTCTTTATTTTTTTATATCATTCTTTCTCAAAGTTGAAGGGGAGCCTTGGTGCAATGTAAAGTTGTTGCTTTGTGACCAAAAGGTCACGAGTTCGAATCCTAAAAACAGCCTCTTGCAAAAAGCAGGGTAAGGCTGTGTATAATAGATCCTTCCCCGGGACCCCACATAGCGGGAGCTTCGTGCACCAAGCTGCCCTTTTTTTTATTCTTTCTCAAAGTTTCATGGTATGATGCATTAGCTTAATGCCTCTATAACTCGTACAATTTTGTATGTCTTCTTGTTTTTTCAATATTAGGTTTAATAACTTTATAAGTCATTGAATACACTGCTTCCCTAGGCACTTCAATACATCTATTGGAATATCATCTGGTTCGACCGCTTTTCCATTTTTCATCACATTTAGTACCCGTTCTACTTCTAAAATTTGCATTCTCCAATAAAAATTAAAATTTTTACCTACTTAAATTTTCTAAGATAAGTTAATAACTTAAATCTTCATTAAAAAATTGATAACAATATCCATCGCTCCTTTATTTTCTCATCCTTCACTATACCCTATTAAATTCATTTTTAATGCATCTTATTTGGGTAAGAATATTTATTTTCCTCTCTCTCGCTTTAGTTATTCTATAGATGTATCTCCCCTTCTTTTGTGTCAAGTTGTCAATACAAGCATTAGAAAACTTCAATCTTAGCTTCACTCACTGCCTTCTTAACCTCTTTCTTACCTGCGGCATACTTTTAAAGCTTTCTTCATTGTTACAAGTATACACTTAGGTGATTCTTTTTTCTTTCATTTTCTCCCGCACTTCCTTGCTTTTCCGCCAAAATTCTTTATTTGATAGTGTCCGTCCTCTTAACTCACCGCGCACACTCTTGGCCACTATTTTCAAATTTGGCACTATCTTATCTCATCTCGTATTTGAATCATGTATTTCTCTTAATACGTGAGCTCTACCATCTTCTTAAAGATACTTTGTTTCTCATTCTTTATCTTCCACCACTCTCTTCCTAATCATAAGAACTTATTTTCACTTTTGAAAGTAACTAAGTGTTCTTCTCTTTTCTTGAAAAACGTATTAGTTATTATAAGTTCATATGCGATTACGAAATCCAATATAGTTTTTTTCTTCATTTCTTATTCCAAAACCATAGCCCACATATACTCTATCATATTCCTTAATTTTTACCCCTACATGCCCATTGAGATCTCCAATTAAAATTTTTTATACTACCTCGTCTAGATCTTCCCAAAACCTTTGGAGTCCTCATTTAATCCTATTTTAAGTGCATATATGCTAATTGCATTAATAGTTTCTTTCACTACTACTATCTTAAGCGCTATAATACTATCTCTCTTCCTAACTACTTTTTTCTTTAAGCAAACTATCTACTACAATACTACTAAATTTCTCATTTTACTCTTTCATGTGTACCATAACTTAAAACTTGAGTTCTCTATCATCTGTGTTATCCACCCATTTTGTCTCATGTAAACATAAAATATAATTCTTCTTCTAATCATCGTATCTACTATCATGGATTCCCTAGTGAGTGTTCCTACGTTTCATATTCCAAATCAAAGACAATTAGTATTCTTATAGTTTCAATTCTTATCCAACTTAGGGTGAGAACTCTTTCATATTTAATACTACACCTAAGTACTCATGAAGAAGTAGCCGTTCTTACCAAGACATTGCAGTCAAACCCTACAACACAATCCTTTCGAGAAACAACCTAACATTGGTGCAATAATTTTTTGATAGATTCATACATATCATTTGCCAATGTTTTGATGGAGACTGACACCCTAACGCAAAGTGAAATTATGTAAAAGTTCCAATATGTCAATACATCACTTTGTGGAGGTATAAAAGCAATGAAGTAATTGGGGTCTTCCTATTCATACATTTTGGTGTTATTTCTTCGAAAACTAAACCAAAAAGTGTTTACATATATGTTATCAGTGTTGATACATACCTCTTTCTTCCTATCCCTTCTCCTTTTTACCTCATGAAAAGGATCTGTCATATGAATAAATAAAGAACTTAAGCAAGATTAAGAAGAGATCACTGAATGAAATGATATAAAATAACACAATTATTCCAACACAACTTAAGCAAGATTGAGAAGAGATTGTTAAATAAAAAGATATAAAATACCATAGTTATTCCAACACAAGTATCTTTAAATACTATTTGCATTTTTCCAAGGATGAGACATGAAAGATGCAGTAATATCAACTAAGTGTAAAGTAATTAAACATGTAGGCTACAAATCTTCAATCATGCCAGCTTGAGAAAACAAAATCATGTGAATATGTACAAGATAAACCTATTAGCCAACTACATTGGAGCACTTTCATGAATAGACTTTAATCTAGGTGTGGTTTTGTAGCTACTCCTCAAACATGCAGGAAGTTTGAAAACTAGTCTTTTAGGTATTACAATTTCCATTACTACTCACCAAACATAGCAATAGCTCATTCACGCCAAGAATTATAATTTCCTACATTTGTTTAATACCCCTATAATTTGTATAATTTTGTATTCTCCTTTGTTTTTATGTAAAGGAACTAGAGTACTTACCCGCATTTGTTTTGTTTTCAATATCAAGTTGAATAACTTCTTAAATCATTCGATACCTTACTTCCCCCTACACTTTCATATCTCTATCGGAATATCATCTTGTTCAACTACTTTTCCATTTTGCATCTCATTTAAAGCCCATTCAACTTTTGAAATTTGAATTCTATGATTAAAAATTTAAATTTTTATACTCCTCTTACCTAAGTTAAATTGGCATCTTCATCTAACTATCGACAAGCTCCCTCTAACAACTGCACACTCCCAAACACCTAAAATGTAGGCATAATCTTTTGTCATCTGCTATACTTACTGCATATACAGTTTGCCAAGTCATCTTTTCAAATACAAAACGAACGAACAAGGAAAACTGATATCTAAGAGCCACTCCATGCATGGCATGAGTCGAGCAGTAAGTAGACATGCATTGCCCTTAAGCACATTGATAAAACTAGACGCGTAAACCCAACTTTACTCCTGCTCACCAGCTCTTAAAGAATACAGGATCTAGGAACATCAGTTCAACTGTAATGAAGCAACCAAACATAAGAAGTACATAGCAACCGGGGTTGGTCAGTTGCACGAACCAAAAGGCACAAACTTTGAGAATTCAACCAGAAGGCGAAGAAGGAAAACGAGCATCGAATGGGAACCTTGATAGAGCAGCCTCTGGGCGGTTTCATTGGGATCCATGTTCGTCTCCTTTAACATGGCGTAAATATCAGCGTCTGAGTGGTCACCAACGATCTCCCTTATGGACTGGATGGTGCTCCGGATGCGAAAAGGAACAATTTGACTGCCGCCGTCGTTCCTAGGCCCCAAGACCATCTCTGTCAAGGTCAGGAGAGAGGAAAATGAAGCACGGCAACGCAGCTGCAGAAACCCTAACGGATGCTAACGGTCGGCGTGCATCAAGCATCAAACATCAAACCAAGAGAAAGGGGGATCAGACGTTGGGAGCCAAAAAGGGGCGGCAAGGGTTTTGGGAGGGGAAGGAATTGGAGACTTGGAACCCTAAAATTAGCGAGTCGACGCAATTTGGCCTGTAACTCGATGGGGGTATTTTAGGAAAGAGGGCGGCGTGGTCGGTGCTGACCGCAAGTCGTCTTATCTGATTAACGTTTTGGTGTGTCTGGAATAGGGCAAGCAAGTCAAAGCTTACACTAATTGGACAAGTCAAATCAATTTGTAAAATTTGATCAGTTTATCGATTAAATATAAAATCTGAAAATTGATTTAAATAATAGTTAAACATACCTTTAATCACGTATGTAATATCCAAACAAAAATAAAACAACAAGGAGGATGGAATTTCACCTCCTTCTACTAGGTGTAAAATCGTGTCGATCGTGATTTTTTTAAGTAAGTTTAAAAAATAATTGATTTATATTTAAAATTATAGAATTTGAATCGAACTTAAACATATTTGACAAATTTTTTTAAACCGAATTCAAACCTATAATATTTTATTCGATTGTTTACGAATCGTTCATCATTCAAACTCGAATCAATTATAATTTATTTTTATACAATTTTAACTTAAATATATTTAAATTAAGGTTCAAATAATTCGAATTAAATTTGAATTAAGTTCTTTCGAGTTATAGTTTGAATATATTCAAATCAAAGTTCGAACAATTTGAATTGAACTGGAGCCTGAATTTTATTTTGAATCAAGTTTGAGCCATAATATTGTATATATTTTTTTTAGCTGAAACTCAAATGTTAATATTTTTATATTATTCGATTTGATTAAATTCATTTGCATTTCTACTTGTGGTCCAAAAATGGAAGGTTGAAAGATATTTTCTTACTTTGAATATTTCTTTTGATGCTATTTTGGTTTATGATTTTTCTTTTAAATATTTCATCAAAATTTTATGGATAAATTGACACAAAAATGCTCCAAGAAGATCCATTCAGGAATAAAAAAGATTCACTCGAAAATAAAGATCCACTCAGGAATAATAAAGACCCACTCGAAAATAAAAATCCACTCGGGAATAATAAAGATCCACTCGAAAATAAAAAACCATTCGGGAATGAGACAACCACTCTCCGAGAACATCTATTCGGGAATAATGAAGATTCACTCAGGAATGAAGACAGTCACTCCCTAAGAAGATTTAACTCGGGAATAATGAAAAGTTTTTAACTCCTTTGCAATATTCATACTCAGGAATGCATACTCCTAGGTATTTACAAATGGACTCGGGAATAATGAAGATCCGACAATCTAGATTAAGTCATGTAACATATTAAGTGATGGATTTCTCATTCACACACTTATTGGTTCAAAATTAAATTTTCAACAATCTTCTACATGAATGAATGAAAATTAATGCATGCATATATGATGATATCAAAAGAGAGTTCAATCGAAAGATTATTGTTTCAAGAGAGGTAGCTTGTGGCTTTGAACCTTCGTTGTTAGAATACGATCGAATTTACTAGGTCGCTTAATAAATGTGATGTTTTGAATTACTCAGCTGTTTGTGTAAACTAAGATAATGGTGTAGGAATGAAGAAGCACGATCGAATTTACTAGGTCGCTTAATAAATGTGATGTTTTGAATTAGTAAGTTGTTTGTGTAAACTAAGACAATGGTGTAGAAACGAAGAAGCACTCGGGGTGAATAGCGTGCATCGCATTTTCACTAGGGAGATAGCAGAGGAAATAAAAACAAAGCTAACATGGTTTCTTTTTTACTTGGTTCACGACTCATGCTATTAGTCCAAGAGCCAAGATCGTTTATTACTTTCAATGGGTAATTCACTATCAATCTGTCGATTACAAAGATTAGGATTGGTAACAAGTTTACCGTCCTTATAAAATACAGTATCAATACGATGAATGAAAGAAATGCACTAAGTATACCGACGATATTGAGATGTGAACTTTTGTGTGTTTGTTGGAGTAGTGTCTTTGTGTATCGACATAGCATTGGCATTTCAAGAGCGAGATAATAGTTGGAGCACTTGAAAGCTTGATTGAAAAAGTTGTACTAAGCTCCTAGTCAAAGGTATTTTTTATAGGTCATTCTAGGCGCTTGGACCGATCCAGGGCGCCTGCACTGAGGTATATCTGATCCCCCTTCATCGCTGACTTATCCACTTCTAGACACCTAGACCATCCTAAGGCACCTAGACTGCTGATATAGCTGCACCAGGTCGAATCTCTATTCACATCAACTCTATCTCTTCCCAAGCGCTTGGATCCCTATTTAAGCACTAGAAGCTAATGTGCATCGGTTAATCAGAGTGTGCCAACTTAGTTGCATGCATGGCTGAATTCGGGTCTAACTAGGCACTTGGACCAATCGGCAAGCCAAGATCTCCAGTCACCTGGGTCCACTCTAGGCGCCTAGAAGCACTTTTTCCAATAAACTTTCAACTTTGATTTTCTGTATCACAAAGTTAACAAAACATTCATAATATAAGATACAAACGATTCGACGGTCTCGGGACTGTCCAGTCCTAATGACTTTGGATTTTGTTGATATCTTAAGTTGGACCGACACTTACTGTTCCATTTGAGGGAACGCGTCATCACCTACTCCTCTTAAAAGGTTTACATGACTTGCCAAATATCTGATCATCCAGACATGTTTAAACTTTGTGCTTGGCATTCGATCATCTAACCCTAGGGCCTCTTCTCGATGTCCGATCCTCCAGACTCATTAACCTACTAGATGTTTGGTCCTCCAGACCCGTCTAGACTTTTTGCCTGGTGTACTTGATCTGCCAAATCTTTTTGCTCAGTTCCACTAACCAAAACTTCTTTGTTAAGTCCCACAATCCAAGACTTCCTTGCATAATTGCAACTAGGGTTTTTTTTCTTTGCCTAGTGTCAATTAAGACTTTTGTATTACTTAGTATTCTGGTAACTTAACTTACTAGGATTTTATAGTTTTGAACTACGTGCACTTAGTCAAACTTGTTAGATCATAACACAATTTAACTTTCAGACATTTGTCAATATCAAAACTAGATTCAATTATTTGGTATTCCCTGCTCAAGCAATCTTCTTCTTTTAATTATGGCAACACAGTTCAAGTTAAAGAAAGATAAAGCAATTAATAGACAAAGCAATTCAAAGAACACAATTATTAAAAAAAAAAAAAACAACTCCTCCTTGACTTAACCTCTCCCCTTGAAATTAATGTGTTTGAGGTTTTTTTTATATAAAAAAAAAACTTAACTCTTAACTTTTATACTCTTCTCTTTGACATATTTTAAAAAAATAACCAGAGTCCTAAAATCACAAAGTACTAGCGTGATTTATTACTTAAGTACTTGGAAATAATTTTGAAGAATTGTAAAAAAATTACATGTAAAAAGATTACTCTAGAGTTGTTAAATACTTAGAAAATAATTTTCAAGGTATTTAAAAATATTTTGACATTTGGAAAATAGCTTTCCTAAGTAACTTTCAAAACATTTTGAAATTTGACAGTAACTTTTCAAAATATGTTAAATCAGAGAAAAATTTTCTAAAAATATTTTTACCAAGACATATTCCAAATCTTTGAAAGGTCAATTGCACTTAAAAATATATTCAAAAAACATGAAAATTTAAGCAATGTTTTTAAAAACAATGAATATTTTAAATCAAACAATTGATTTAAGTAAGTTAATGGGTCTTTAGAGTCCAAACATGCATAATTAATCATGAGTTTTCTATGCATATTATTCATATTTTGTTCAAATCTAATTTTAGTCATTTCTATTTTCTCTTATTTTTTACTAACTTCCACACATAATATATATATATATATATATATATATACGATTTTGATATATTGCACGACACGCACAGTGCGTGACTGTGCACATCACACAGTATATCATGATTTTTTTTAAAATTTTGATTAAAAAAATAAATAAAATATATTAATTTTGATTAAACAAATAAATAAAATATATTTTTTAAGATTTT
>JBBMJZ010064866.1:0-24014 GCA_037833815.1 Zingiber zerumbet
ATAAAATCAATATATAACTTATTTTTAAATTATACACAATAAATATATTTATCTAATAATTAATATATATATATATACCGAAACTGTATCGGCACGGCAGTCACCCCTAGGGATAGTCAATGAGGCTAACTGGGATTATTATTTTTTTTAAGTTCTAGAGGAGGTACTTACATAATCCAAAGTTTAACACCCACCTTAACTTTGCTAGCTCTTTCTTTTTCTTGAGCATCTTGCTGTTCCAATTTGGAGGTCAATTCCAAGCTATAGAAAGATGGATCAGTGTACCTCTTCAAGCATGTTCCATTACCAGAAACATCAAACCTGCAGGAAGGAGGTACTAGTTGACATGAAATATACTCTCCAAGACTACTCATCGAAGACAGAAGAATATATTACTTGTCTAGCTTGAATAGTTGTGGTGGACCACGACATGCTCTATATGCATTCATGACAGAATGAGGCATTTCTCCAGTGCTAACTAGATCATGACCCTTTTGGAGATTACAGTGCCAATCGATACCTGCAAAAACGATGGCATTTGAAATAATCAATACCTCCAGTGCATCTAACTTTTAATAGGAGGGAGGTTTCTGTTTGGCAATTGAATAATCATTGTATCAATTTGGCTCATGAAATTCTGAATATCTTAACTTATTCTCATATTACAAATTTTAAAGTTCTCAAATTGGTACCATTACTCGCTGAAAGTTTAGGACATATAACTCCATGATGTATCCATACATGAACAGTCAAGTAATTTGAAACTTCATATATCAAACTGGGTTGGAATTACCTTCTGTAAAGTTTATTCACAGGTCAGAAATATGAAAACTGATGTTCAACCAAATTTGATTTTTTTTTTTGGTTCCTTACTCAAACTTTAAGCAATAGAACATGGGTTTTTCCCCCCAAGTACAAACTTACCTTCCCTATAAGAGAAACGTTGAGGGAAAAAACCCTTCTCAATTGATGGAACCTCTCTTTCTAGACGTTGAACTCGAAGCATCAGTTTGTGCCCTCTTGAAGTAAGGTTCATTACCTCTTCATGCAACTCGTTAAATACCTCTGCAGAAAAACTGTGGTGCAAATTGTCCATGTCAGATCACAGTGAATAGATACATGAACTACATATAAGAGATTCATCAGTGCTCTGATTTAACCCATGCAACTGCAGCAAGCACATAACCTTCCAAGAATAAAATGTTCAGTGTGATAAATTGGGAAATGCATGTATCTAAATAACAAGTTCATTCAGATATGATCCATAAGTTGTAAAGTACTTGCACTTGCAGAAGTCACCACTTTAGGAGAAATCCCTTACCTAGTTCCTTGGTGCATCTATCTTTTAGGGTGATATTGCAGTTAGCATTTAGACACAAAAGACAAGTAATTTCAACTGCTTGATTTATTATGAATAAATGATCTTGTTCATTAGTCATTCCAACAACCAGTTCCAGTGGTTTGATTCCAAGCACATTTAATGTTGAATTACTGGCACCAGCTTTACATCATACATTTATTTGCTCTTGCAGTTCCTCTCAATAATTTTCCAATATTAATCGGAGAGCCTCGACACATTTGACTTAGCTAGAAACACCAATCTCATGCACTCTTGGCCCTTGAAAGTTGAAATTTACCCTAAATTTTCGAAGATCTCATTTTTAACTCCAAGAAATGAACCACTAAATTTCAAGTTTGACGACTGGAACTAACAAAAGGGAATAAACAATGTTGACTAATTTGAAGTTCTCTGAAATCAAATGCAATTTCTACAATGATACAATCATCTCAACAAAACCTAATACCCATAAAAATTGTTCAAATACCAGCATCAACAAAGACAAAAACTGACCATTCTTGTCGGAAACTGTACCATCGATGATGCTACGAAGAAATCACATTGCACATCCCATTGACCTAGCTATAACAACAGCCCCAAAAAACTACCTACTCATAACCATGTCTCTTATCCACCAAATCCCAACCGCAATGCAAAAGAGACCCCCAAAAAATGTATAAAAAAAGAACTTTGGAAAGGATTCAATCAGGAAGGAAATAAGCATACTCAGCGAGATCTCCTAGCTGCCGTAAGAGACCGATTAGACCAGCCACGGCGACGCCTTGCAGAATCGCTTCAGGGTCGTTCCTATCCGCGGCACCGTAGAGTTCAGAGCTCCCCATACCATACTCGTTCCTTATGCGGTATCTGATCGTTGCCATCGCTTTAATGGTGCGATTTTGAACGCTCTTTGTTGTTGTTGTGCTTCTTCTTCTTCGTTGGAGCTGCTGCTGCTGCTACGTTTCCGCCATTGGAGCAGCTCTGAGCTCCAAAAGGTTCCTTAAATACCATATTTCATTTAACTGAGCTTCTGTTTTTATCCAGTTAAAATTTAAAATATTTTTTAAAAAAAATAGATAAAATAATTATTTATTTTTATTTATTTAGACTTTTCAATTTTAATAAACATAAATGTGCTTTAATTGAACTAAAAAGTAAAAAACTAAGGATACATTTAGTTGGTACGTTTTTTTATTATTATTGTAAAACGTGTGTAGTGTTTGATTTGTATTTTTTTATTTATATTTTTTAAAAAATAGATAATATTTTTTAGAAAAGTATTTCTATTTTTTTTAGAAAACATGAAAATAAGTTAATCAAATGTACCCTAAAATTCTTAAACATAGATCCTCTAGATCATAATTTACAGATAAAAAAATGGTCCAACTTGTGAATTGGTCCATTTTAATAGACCCCATTACTTAAATAGAAAGGATCCATTACAATCTATCAATCATAATTAGTAGATCATCCTCTAATCCATAAATTACAGACAAATAATCCCATCTAAAATTTCTTTGCAAACATTTATTATTATTTTTAAAATGCTACCGTCAATTTAATACCGTCTTTAGCACCTCTCATCATTTTCTGATAAATTTATTTGAAAATCAGTTTTATAATCCTCATTTCTTTTATAAAATTCTAATCATCAAATAAATTTTTACAGGAAATTCTAAGTCCAAATTGAAGTGTGAATTAATTTTATATTTTATACAATTCATAGTAGAAATCCAAATTCTTAAGAATTTTAGAAAATTAAGATTCGTTTTGTTACATTGAGTTTTGGATTTTATATTAACTCAATCAGCAAAATTTGGGATTCATGAAAATGTTTACCAAATTCACAAAATAGGAATTCATAAAACAAAAATTAGTAAAATCCGAATTTACAAAATTTGTTCTAAAATCAGAATCTTACTAATTAAAATATAAATGACATCCACTGCAATCACTTTTCAATTCATCCTAATAGCCGATAAAAAATATCACCCTTAAAAAAATCTATAAAATCCTCAAACATTAATATAGCAAATAGTGGGAACCATGAACTAGATTAAAACTGAAATGATTTGGGCAACGACGTGTGACCCTCTTCTTCCACTTTCTTCATTAGTTTATGGTGTTAGTGGAAGAGATAATAATACTGGCTTACCTTTGCCTTCAAGACTGTGTTCCTTGAGAAATACTCCTAATTAAAAACAAAAATACAAAGAAAAAAAATGCTTTAACAATAATCAAACTCTAAAACATTTCTAAAACAGTTAGCAATTGGTTGAGGGCATTTTCAATCTGCCCTATGAATTATACATGATAATTGACAGTGGTCCATACCTCTCCTGTTTTGGAGCATGGTGCATTTTCTTTCTCTAACATACAAATGGGATCAGAATTAACCACTTAATTGGGAGAAATGCAGTTCAATTAGGTAAATTATCTTACTGGAGTAAATATCTACATAATACATTGTCTTGTGCAGTGAGCACGACAAATCGCCAACTCTGCACCGAATGATATACCTTCGGTGGCTCTCTGCGCAGCGTCGTCCTGTACCGGATCGATGAACACAAGTGCTGCTTGACTAAAGCTCTCAGGGTATAATTGGATCGGATGCGTACTTGAGTTCGGGAAGTTTTTCGACCCTAACGAGAGGGAAAGCTGATCAGTAGCCAATGTATGATTGTTTAAGCAAAAGTGCCTATATCGCAAGTACACATGACCGAAATGACATACGGTATTGACATTATGTACCTTTGTCTGACTTTAAGTATTCCAGTACCGAGTTGCATGGGGATGCCCATTATGATACACTCGGTCACTCCCTCGATACGGTCATCCCTACCGGCGTAGGAAGCATTGAACAGGTGCTCGGCAGTTTTCTCAAAGGAAGCAAGCATCAGAACACTTTCTTTCATTTTTGAGATGCCAAATCTTGTAATCCCGAGAACTTCACCCTGTTAAGAAAAATGAAAGCAATTACAAAGACACTGAGCATCCGCAATTTCAAGGAAGCAAAGTGTACGAGTATATTCTGTCAGATTTATTACCTTATAAGTCATAAGATCCCCCAGAAGCATCATGTGGCGAATATCGATACTCATGCCATGGCTTCGCATGGTATACTGAATTTCATTAACGATGCACTTCCTTGCAGCTTCAATTCCGAGTGTCTGCTGAACTTCAATGACATGGTTACTTGTTGTTTTTCTTCCATCGATTCCCTGAGTTCCCATGACACCTAAAAGGTTTGTCCTGTACTCCGCGAGAAGTTTAGAAAATCTGTTAGTGTTGCGTTTCAAAAGCAACAGAATGATAAAACCAATAAAACTCTGACTAGCATCAAGAGCTTTAGCCTCATAATTCCATGGTTTGCTAACCCCAGACGATATACTATGCAGAAGTCGTAAAATAAACTAGATATTTCCATGAAAATTGTTATATCAAGAATTGACCATTGTAAGAAGCTCGCATGTTTTGGGGAGTTTTTCAATTGAAAAATTAGAATACACAAACGTTAAATAACAGAACAGCAGTTTGCATACTGACCCTTCAACCAATAGGCTGTATTCTACCTTCTTTTCATTGTCAACTTTCTTTTCATCGATAATTGCTCGCTTGACAGATGGGATGCCCTGAGAAACCAATACAATGCCTAGCACCTTAACTTGATGATAAATGGTTGAAATAATCATAGAATTTCCGTGAGGAAGTTAATTGAACTAAATGAAACTAAAAGCAGTTCATGCAATTTACCTTCACAACAACCTTTGGAAGCATGGATTTTAAGTTGTGTAGTTCAGACAGGAGCTTTCTTCTATCAACTTCTGGGGTGTATATTTTCGATTTGTCATGGCTTACACTGCATACGTGCTGTTGCAAAAAAGAGAATGGAGACTGATAATGATGAGCTAATATATATTTTTATAAAAAGGAGAACACTTCACCTCTTGTTTTAGTTTTATTTTTGGATGATTAAGGATTGAGCGACGAACGGATTCAGCAGTGAGTCCCATATGTAATGCTTCAATTAGGTCCATGTCAAGTTTTATAGATATATATGGTTGACCTGAGCCCAACACTATCTTTACTGCTTTGGCAACCTTCATGATAACAAGAGGATCAGTAGCTACAAAGTTGGAAGTCTGCCGTAATAAAGGTGGAAAGAACAAAGTTTCTCCTAGATTTTGTCTTCGCTTTCTGATTTCCAACATCCAAAACAAAACAAAACAAAACCAAAATAACATATTTAAAATTCCGGTCTGATGTCGATCTTGGCGATCTGTCGAGACCAGTATATCTATTGAACCACTAGTGAACCATATCTGATACCACAACAGAAAATAAGAAAATTAACAAATGACTAAACTGGATCTTATTTTTTAAAAAAAATTAGTTCCTAGGCTCAAATGGCTTGTGCTGGGTGGCAGCATAGAACTAGATTTGGACAAATTAGTTATCTGATTCTGTAACATCTAAAAAATGTAGATTCGCTACATTAACGGCCCCCCTAGTGCCGGCCCCACATGCTTGAGATGGGCTTAATTAAGGGTTGATTATGAAAATTTGGGTGGAGGATTGAGAGGGAAAAAGAGTCTAAAGCCAGATGGCTTAAGAAGGTAGTAGTTAGATGGAAATTAAATCCAGGAAGCTGCAAAAACTTAAATAAGAAGGGTATTAGAAGCAAAATAGGAAAGATTCAGCAAACCGCACTTTGTCCCTTATGTTTTTAATTTCCACTATATTTCTTCTAGTGAGTAAGTACTGGAGAATTCTACACTATAGCAAAAGATTTAACTAGAAAAGAAAGGATCTCCAGTGCCTTAACATTACAAGGCATCTTAGGGAGGACATTTTTCCTGTAGCAAAAAACTTACTTCCCCTAGGGTTGTTTTCTCGATTGAGCTTTTCACCATGCGTGCAAAAATGGCATCGTTATCATTTTCAAGTGCAGCAGTAATAATTGGTGTGCTTATGTTTTTTGCAGCATTTATTATTTCCTTGATACGCGGAACCCCAAGAGTGACATCTGATGTTCAGTCAAGAAATAACTTCTATTGTCATACTTGATAAATCCAACAGAAAGATGTATGAAACGTCCACAGTTGATATGAACAGAATAAATAATGTAAATATTAAACAAAGTGAGAGAGCTACCTATACAAACAAGCCACAGGGTATTAATAGCACAAGATTAAGAATTACATGCAAAAGGACAAAAATCACAAGTGAGCATGTGCAGTAGGCATAATCCACTGAGGAAATAGAACTATACTAGCCTTTTCACGATGGCATGAAAAAACACCAACCCATAGATTCATCAGTTTAAAATAGCATCACTAAAGGATACTCATGTTAGCAACTCCAGCAAAGTGAAAAGTTTTTAATGTCATTTGAGTCCCTGGCTCTCCGATGCTTTGGGCTCCAATTGCACCAATTGATGCTCCAGCTTCCACTTTTTTCGAATGATATCGTGATATACATGTCTTTAGAAAAACCTGTAGCAAATAAAGAAGGATTTTAAACACAACAAATCATTTGAACAGTAAAACACTAACGTGATATACATGTCTCTAGAAAACCTGTAGCAAATAAAGAAGGATTTTAAACACAACAAATCTTTTGAACAGTTGAGCACTGAAAAAATCCCAATCCTAGAAATGCATACAGAAGATCACTCATAGACTCATAGTGAAGAACTTTGGACACACCCAAACTCCGTCTGGGAATTAGTTTTTCAAATTTTGACTCGGAATTGAAGTGCAATCTGTGGATGCTAATCCATAATTTACGCATACATCTATAGTGAAATTGTGTAATATTTTTTCCTGTTTAATTAAATAAATGGTAATGGATTCAATTATATCCCAGAAACAATTTTTCTCACTTTAGACACTGAACTTCAGAATTGTCATACAGGTTTCCATCTGTTATGTTTACTTAAATACTAACTGGCCCATGAAATGGCAGCTGACTTAACATCCATATCAGTAAAATCACCTTTAGCAGCAGCCACATAACCACGTCAGTATATAGTTATGTAAGATGCTTATTTGACAGTCAGCTAGTATGATTATGATGATGTGCAGCGATGTGGATGCTTTCTTATCTAAAAATCATTGGCGTTGTCACTTTCAATTATATACATCTAACAACTCACACCATGGTCGAACAATCTGAAAGTTAATTAACCAAATTGTCAAGCCTAGTGATACTTAAGGACGTTATTGTAACTAAGACACTCAATACAACTAAACCAATTTCTCTTCAACTTAATTGATCATATCTCAATGTTTGCATTCTTGACCAATAAAAGTTACTCCCCACTGATTTGCTCATTTGTTGTCATTTACATGTGTTATGGACCGAGCCCATAAAACAAAAGAGCATCTGGAGCCCATCAAATATAAGAGATACACGCACGACAGATTTAGAAATGATGGTGCAAATCAAGAGAATTGATTCAGCTATAGTAATTTATAGTAATTGATTTTTATTTGAGTCAAGTATCTTTTATTTTAAGTAAAATTGAGTCTAGTATCTTTTATTTTTAGTAAGAATAAACCTTTCTTATTCAAGGGTTGTCTTCTTCCTTCGTCGAGAAGGAACGTCCTAGTTGTATTTAAATGGTTGAAATAATGCAATAAAGATTATCATTGAGTTTACAAAAAGAAATTAAATCCATAGATCGAAAGGTTCTCTAATTTCCTCGAGCCTCAAATCCCCCTACCACCATAGGTCGTCAAGGTCGTAAAACCAAGAAGACGAAGGTTGATCCCGCCGATCAGCCGGAAAACCGTCCCATTAAGCGATCCATAGCCAAGGGTCTCAACATCATAGTAGGTCAGTGGCGAAAGACATTCAAATGTTTAGGAATAAAATATCACTCTTTAATCTAAACTACTTGACAGCGATTATAGATTACACCGTATTTGGAAAATAACAATATACGAAAAAGGATATCTATCACACTTGATACAGCTCATTGACTAAACTTAAGAACCATGCTAAAATAACAGTAAAAATGTTATACTATTTGAATGTGCAAAGTTTGAGGTTAGTGGACAAAACCCTAAACCCAAACATACTTGACAAACTTGAGTAAATGGCTGAATGCCTTCGAGGATACAACAACAACAACAACCAAGCCTTATCCCACTAGGTGAAGTCAGCTATATAGATTCTTTTATGCCATTGAGCTATCTCCTACTATATCATCATCTATACTTAAATAAGTTTTATCTTGTCTTATTATTGCTAACCAAGTTTTTGGGTATTCTTATTCCTCGTTTGATATGTTTGTTTGTCATAGTTTCACATCGCTTAATTGGAGCATTTATTAGTGCCCGTACCATCTTAAAGGTGTCTCCCAGAGTTTTCCCTCAGTAGATGGAACTCCGACTTTCTCTCTAATACTCTCATTTCTTATTCCGTCCATCCTCGTATGTTCACACATCCACCTTAACATCCTTATCTCTACAACTCTCATATTTTACTCATGTGCTTGAGTCATAGCTCACCCAACGTTCAGCTCCGTATAACATAGCAGGTTTAACTGCGATTTTGTAAAACTTTCCTTTAAGTTTTACAGGTACTTTATGGTCACATAAAACACCCGACGCTCTCCTCCATTTCAACCATCCTACTTGTATTATATGTAAGACATCTCTCTCAATTTCTCTATCGTTTTGCAAAAAATGATCCTAAATATCTAAAGCTCTTAGTTCCGAGCAACTCGCCATCTCCTATCTTAACAGTTAGCATAATTAGCATAATGATGATAAAATAAATTCTATAATTGATCGTCCATAATCTCTGTGACTCTGTCATTGATAGTACTATATATGACTCCTACTAATACTGACTCTAATACTCTTTAACAGAATGTTTCAAACCTACCTATGATTACTTGCAAATTCTAAAGACCAGCATGAATCTAATTAGTACTAAACTGGAAAAGGAATCAAAAGCATTCTGTTTAAACTCTAGATCACCTAGAAACAGAATAATTGTAATTCAACAGAATGCTAATCAAACCTCCAGTTGTCGAGAAGAAATTCCTGATATATTAGCAACAATATTTTCCAATGCAGTGGAACGCTTCTCCTCTACAATAGCTTCATCAAGTTGAAATGATTTCCTTATGTTTGCAAAAGCAGCAGCACGTTTATGGACAAAATCAGACAACAATTTGTTGAAGGCAACAGAGCAACCACCCTCAGGTGACATATCATGCTTTGCCAATCTGTCGTCCACAATTTTTGAAATTTCTAAGGGAGATAACATGTTCTTTTCTCCAGGAGGGCAAGTTGCCTGTAAGTCAGAAGATAACAATCTGTTCTGCAGATGCTCTTGTTAAGAAACCAAAAAAAAAAAAGCACTGCATTTTGAATGATAAACTACTAACCATAATCTTCATAAACAATTGATCCAAATTTAAGGGAATACCATCCCTGCCTTCCATCTTTGCAGGATCCATGCCATCATCTCCATAAAGAAACTGTACTACACCACCACTAGCATTGCGCACTGTCTGATCATAATAAATGGAGAGATCTTCCATGCCTTTCATCAATCTCCGAGACATGTATCCGGTTTCTGCTGTTTTTACCTATTATGCAACAAATACTAAATACATGCCATAGTAAAAGAAACCTGTTATTTGTAACAAAAATCATGTCAACACAAACTTGTTAAGCAAAACAGTAAAAATTCAGTAGCAAATATAAGACTTCATTATTCTCGAATTCTATGCTTGGTGAAGTTAGCCATTTCCAAATTCATTTCCTCACAAAAGAAAGAGGGAATGAGAAGATTGTAGTATTCTGTTGCCATTACAGATCTCCAAACACAAGAATTATGACATTTTAAGATCCAAATATCTCCAGTTCATCCCAGAAATAGTTTATGCATCTACCTTATATGTCAAATAATGATTAAATAAGTTTACAGATAATTTAGTTTCTAACCATTTTAGCTTTACCTTTAAAGCTGATGATAATAAGTAAAATGGAAATTAAAATTAAGTGCATCAGCTTTCCGCTATTATTATATTTTTACTTATCTCTTCTTCTCATTTTCTTTCTTTCTCTTTAAGTGCTGATTAAAATATGAAATTGGTAGTCGATCTCCCACAAACACATGTTTACAACAAGAGACAGATATTATAGCGATTGTCTAGTTTCTCATTCACCATAGGGATCTTTCTACTTTCTCATGTCCACTTTCTCCCCTTGACTCCCTAGCATATTAAACATAAAGGTGTCTATCCAGGTTGACAACCATCAAGATACAATACATAATGCATATACTTGAGAAGGGAACAAAAGAACAGACACATGAATTGGGTAAGCCCATAATCATGAGACCATGCAGCGCAAATTCAAATTCCTTTATAAAGCTGTAATGGAAAATTTAATATAGCAACATAAGTTATGACCATAGGATACAGGTGTTTCATAATTGTTATTCTAACAATGTAATTTGGTATAATCATTATGAAGACGTAGTTATTGAACATGACAGAAGAGAAAACAGCAGAATGAATATTCGAAAAGCAAAGAATCTAGGTGAAAGAAATGTCATTCACTCAACTATATATAACTCTGCAAAACTTTAATAAGCATAGTCGATGCTGGAAGTTGCAGCAATAGTTATCATCATATGGCTGACAGAATCACAATTTTGTCCATATAATATGGTACAATTTAAATGCAAATTGGTAGGTATTAAAAATAGGTGCTAAAATTTCAAAAAATCAGTATGATTTGGAGCGACTCATATTTTCTGACATTCCAGAAAAGAGAAAAAATGGGATCAGAAATTCAATCCATCCCATTAACTAAACTAAAAAAATCAAGCCCTGCACAATATGAATCTTTTGCTACAACAATACATGTAGAGAGGTTGGAAAGGATTGAACCTTGGGTTTGATGACGACATAGAAGACTTTTTGAAGACCTAGATGGAAAGCAAGGGAGAAGTCTAAAGTCAACAATGATCGACAGGAAGAATAATCTTGTTCCATCAAGATTTGAAGTTGATGCTGAGGATGAAGTTGATGTGATGAGAAGTAACAGATTATATTGTGCTATTCAAGAGGATAATAACATGATTTTTATATATTTAAGGGATTAATAATTATTTCATTTAAAGGTTGAAAAGATTTAACTTGATTGATAACATTTAACTGTACCTTTTCTTACAATTAAAGAATTTGAAAATTCACCAAAGATGATTCATGGTATGAATCATAATTTGACAATGTGGATTGCAAATTTAATAAAAGTGGAAAAAGGATGGTTCTTACAGATTAATTTCATTGAGAATGACAAGATGCAAATTGTTATAACTTGAATATAATCAGCCAGATATTACCATTAAGAGGTACATGATTTGGATTTTGGACCACTAAAAGAATTCAGTGTGACATCCGATCACTATCCGTCCAAGTAACACTACAAAAATTAATTATCTATCACATTTAATCTTAGGATTTGAGTTGAACTATGACAGATAATTAGGACATTTTAGTCATGGTGTAGAGATGATATAGGCAAGTGAGGTTTCCGTACACAAGACACAACATAAAGAAAAATATCCATGCTGTGCATTCACATGAGCTGCCCTCTTAACTTATGCATTTGTTAGACAACATGTTGTAAGTAAATTTCAATGGTATATTAGATCCTTAATAAACCCTTTCCTTAAAAAAAAAGTCTTGCAGAAAATACCCTGAGAAAACAGATTGAAGTGCTGAACCATTTGCAAATTATGATAACTATTTCTTTTCAAACTATGGCTTCCAAGTTGATCCTATCTCAATCTATTTGTTCATCATTCAACTTAATTTACCTAGGTTTGTACATGATGCACATGAAAATTCCTAGTGAATTAACAGATGCAATCTGTTGTTCAAAGTTCAAACTAAACAAGTCTAAATTACAATGAAAAATATTGAACATTCAAACAACTTTTAGATATGAAATTGTTCATGTCATCGGAAGTGATCCATACTGCTGTGTCCACAAGACCTTCTCGTCCACCCATTGTATGGAAGAAGAACTCCGTAGCCGTCAAGCCAGTGTAAAATGAATTAGCAACAAAGCCTTTAGCCTATAATCCACAAAAATAACAATTTGAATTTTAAGGTGTACAACCTTAAAGCTTAGAAATCTCACAGTTAGGGCATATAAAAAAGGTCAATGTTTTGTATCAGAAAACACATAAAGCACATAGATTTCAGAGACATGGATTAGAGAATAAGACTACTATCATTGAACTTACAGCAGGAGTCTTTGAATTAATAGTAAAATGTGGAAGAGTTCGATCTATAAATCCATTAGGAGCACGACGACCCCCAACTGATTGTTGACCAACACATGCTACCATCTGGCTGATATTGATTGGAGAACCTTTAGAGCCACACTGTGACATAATCAAGGGACTGTTTCTCCAGTGAAGTTCATCCATGCAAACCTAAAATAGAAGGATAATAAACTAGCCTGCATGTTGTATATTCAAAAAGCTCCTAAAACTGAAAACTAAGAGTGAGGCTCTAACTGCAACAGCAATTTTATAATACAGCATTAGACTTCAACTGAAAAAACCACATTGACCTTTCTTAGTCTATAGATGATAATCTATTGGAAGGAAGAAATACCAGAGCATAATAGTTACATAAGTACAAAATGCTAAATGTTCAGAAAAGGACTAAGAGATACAAAAAATAACAGTGCCCTTACATTTCCAGCAGTAGATCGTATTTCATTTAATACATTTGTTATCTTAAGTTCCAAGGTCTGAGCTGCATTGCAACCAGGCTGCAATGTAAGTTTTCCTTCGCTATATGAAGAAATAAGGTCATAGCATTCTCTGTATCCATCATCAATTTTTTTCTTCTTTTGCGAAGTGAGATGTTCTCCTGGCTGGACATCATCAATGCCAATTGAAAATCCATGGTCCCCTATCCACCTAGCACTGAGTAAAGGGCAGTCCAGTAATATATAGTTGAACATAACTAGTAAAATAGAATATCAAAGCCATTTTAGGTTCATCAGTGTTTGCATATATTATTACAAAATTTGAGTTGCATAGAGCATAATACAATGTTTGCAACAATTTATCATTGTAACAGCCAGTTTCACATATATGGTAAAATAATATGAATTTCAAGGGTTTAAGGACAAATTAACAGCATGAGCCATGAAGAATTAAGTCAAATACTAGCCATCCACACAACAAAAGCAAAGAAACAAAGCACAGTTGATTAAATATCTTCTAAAAAGGGATCCGCGCATCAATGATATAGGAAATGATGCAACGGAAAAGAACAAAAAAACTTAAGTTGTATGGGATGTAAAAGAGTTTATAGCCTAAACTATAAAATAGATGCTTCACTGCAAAGGTGTTAAGATATTAGGAAAGACGTATGACAAAAGGTCACCCACACATACAACTATGTGGTAGATTATCAAGAAACTCTTCCTCCCATGGCTAAAATGAAAATTGTTTGAATCTCTTTTTTCCCCTTGAATGCGTTTTAGATGGAATATATCTCAGCTTGATTCAAACAACACTCCTTTCCATGGATATTTAATGTGTGCAGATTGAATAAACCATACATGGTCTGAAACAAACCCCCTAAAGCTTGGTTTGAAAGGTTTACTGTAGTCATGTTAAAGATGAAATAAGGGCAAAAAGCTGAGGAGATATTACACTATTCCTTGAACATTTAAAAAAAAGTGTGGCAACAATTTTTCTTGCGTATGTTGATAATAATGTTATGTTTGGAAAAGATGACATGGAAATTAATAATCTAGAGGATAATTAGACAGTTATGGTATCTCTCATAAAAAATATATTAAAAAAAGGACAGCCGAATGCACGAAGCTCCCGTCAATGCGGGTCCCGGGGACGGATCTATTGTACACATCCTTACCCTGCTTTATAAGAGGTTGTTTCCAAGACATGAACGCGTGACCTCTAGGACAGCAACTTTACCGTTACACTAAGGCTCCCCTTCAATGAAAATATATTAAACATCCTCAACAATTAAATTTAAGCTGCAAGGCCACGAGTAGTCCTATCAGTCAAACTACAAACCAGTGGAGTATGAGAGTACAATTTTTCAAAAAGCGAAACATGATAGATGGAATACAAAGGAGTGCCCTAACTGATAAGCAATCTGCTACCACCTGCTCCACATTTTTGGATGGATAATTTGGTAATTGGAAGAGCAAAAATTAGGAAGTTGTTTCTACATCAAGTGTAAACTCATAATTCAGAACTGTGGCCCTCAGAATGAGTTATCATGGCTTCAATCATTCTGGATATCCCTTCATGGAAATTACGAAGTGTGATTTTAATATTAAAAAAAAAGAGTAAACACACAGCAACACTAAATATGTTTAGAATGAAAGAAATTTCCTCTGCGAGATCTTTGATGCAGGGTGATTTGACCTTACATTACATATGATGGATGACCAATTGGAAAAGTCTTTTCACAGAAGCAAGATAGAAATTACTGACATACATTCAGCAGCTTATGGGGTTGTTGGGATCCCTATAATATCATTATTAGTTATTCATGGAATTTCTTGTAATAGATGTAATCTCTCTTATAACTCTTCTTGTGGCATTCCATGAGTCACTTTACATTTCTTTCTTTTTCTTGTTCAGTTTCCTTATATTATGTATTTTTTCCTGAACTGTTTGCTTATTCTATGGGCATTTTAACCACATAATGTGGTCCTGTTGTTTATCATCATTCCCCGAGTTTTACATTAGAGTTGTAAGTCTAGTCTGTAATAGTCTGTAATAAACTTAGAAGAAAATGTTGTTGGAGAAGAAATTGACCATGGTAGCCTTATTATTTACCGTTTTAGAAGGTCCACACACACTCATACATGCAGTTATATATATAATTGAAGCTGATTGCAACTATGAGGTTTTGAAAAATTAGATGAAACAATAGGAATGTTAGTTTACAGAAAATGTGAGTTGATTTTCTCCCTATAATTCGTTTTTTTCTTGCATTATGATCCCCAAAAATCATGGTTAGATCGAAGCAATCGATGTGGTCAATTTATACTAAAGGTAAACACATCCGCACCAGCAAGAAATCCAAGAAACAATCTGAAACCTCCAAAGCATTATTCAACTTAGCTGCAGTAAGAGTGTGCCTGACTTGAATGACACCAGACCAAAAAAATACCTTAGCTTAGCCAAACGATTCATACAACTTGCAGCAGCATGAGAATTATAGTCTCTTAAGAGAACAGAGAATAGGCCATCCTTGTTACCATTTCCTTAAACAAAGGACATGTTATGCATTGTTACTGATGAGCATTATTTGGGCAAAAACAATCATAAAATATAGAAATTAGAAGATAAATTCAAATCATAAAACATAGACTTTGTAAAAAGCCATGGTTTAGGGTGCATATCTCATAGGATATGTCCTTTCCTACTCATACCAATGGAAAACAGCATCAAACTTTCAGTTTGATTCTATTGTCAAGGATCAATGAGATTGGTTATACCACGCCATTTCAGTGTAGGCAAGGTATGTTATCATACCACCGGCATTGACATGGAAAACAATTATCACTATGACAATCAGAAAGTGGGCAGTTTGCTTACTGGTCATACTTGACAGGCAAAACTCAAATGTTCTGTGATATGAGCCGTACCTCTACAGTTTGCCCATGGTGACACAGTTCTGATTTCAATTTCCAGACAGAACAGTAAATTTCTCATGTGTCAATTGAAACCTAATTGTTCTCATAATTGTTTTTCAATCATTAGTCATTATCTCGCAGTTAGGACCACGTGGATCACAAATCAATCATCCAAAACAACTTCTATGTTTGATCAACATTAGAAATTTAAAATGCTAATCAAGAAAAATTGACCAACCTTTTTAAATGGACAAAAGATCTTCTAAGTTTATTACAATTGGAACTATTCAATGGAACTATTCAATAAATAAGCATCGCACAACCAAATAAGAAATTGCTATTATGTTCCTTTTAAGGTCTTCAAGAACAACAGTAAAGATAATATATTTTAATCACAATATATATTTTAGCAATTGTAGGAAAAAAATTCTAGGAACCTGTCATTACACTTAGCAACACGTGATGAATTAGAGTAGTAAAAACTATCTTTTATCATAGTAGTAGCTTCAGGAATACAAGAAAAGAAAAATAAGTTCAATTCAAATATGAGCATGCTTGTTTCTTTGACTGCCTTGCTTACAGGATTTATGAAAACACAAAAATGCTAGGTAAGTCAGACTAAGAACTGGATCTTGTCAACTACAAAAAAGTATTCCAGAAATCATTTTTCCTTAAAAGACAAAGCTTAAAGTTTGCCAAGATATTATATGAAGGGTATGCTCACCTAGAGTAGCCTTCCCAAGCTGCCCACTTATAAGCTCACTGTTACGAAAATATACATATCCATCACTAGGACACATGGTCTCATATTTTCTATATATTGTCTCTTTTGTATATATTTTCTCTTTGACTATAAGATTAACAAACACCTTTGTGTGTGCATTAGGACGCACAAGAACACTGAAAAGTTGCTTCCCAGTCCATAGTTCAACAGGCTGCAAAGAACAAAATAATTGTTAAAATGGCACCAACAATTTGATAAATTAATAGGAAAAATACTAAATATAGCTGAAGGTAAAACAATCAGTTTAGAATACGTAAACATCCAAAACAACTCAAAAAAGGATTGCAATAAGCTAATTTAAAGGAGGGGAGAAGACTGAAGCTTGAATAGCAAACCCTATGCTTCTAACACAAGTAGAGCAAATTAACAGCAGAGACACTCATAGTGAAGTAGACACTGTATCATACAATAAAGCTTAAGAAAGAATTTTACCTTCATAATGGCTGGCGTAGGCAAATCAACAGAATCCATAGCATCACCCATGTAGGAACACAAAAGAGAGAATGTAGCTCGATCATAGAAGGTATCTTTCCGCGTAATGAGAAATGATGAAGTCAGGAAATCCTGTGTTGAAGCAACTAATATCTCCCCATTCTTTGGAGTGCACAAGTTATTTTGAACCTATGAAGCAGCATCACATCGCTTCAGCAACATTCATTTGAAAAAAATGGCAAGCACATATTATATCAAGCAGATAAATGGATTATAATGCACATTGAAGCGCGGCTCGGTGCATGCAGGATCCTGGGGAAGAATACAGTGGACATAACAACTTGAGGATACCCTACATAATAATATCACCAATATCCAACATGTTCTTCGAAAACTCAGGTTCAAAACAATAGAAAAATTGACATGTCTCACTCATCAAGCTATCTTCAATCAACATCAACTTCTTAGTGCCATGAGTTACAATCTTACGAGCAGTGCAAATAAAATTGGCTTAATATTCATACAGATGAAATAGAAGATGAAAAAATCAGGCATGCAAAACCCTTTTCGGTCAGAAATAATTGTACTACTAGTACATAGCACTCTTCCATATCAAGGGAAAATGTCATAGGATGCATTTGCGCCATGAATTTTCCTTTTTAATTTACCATTTCAATAAAAAGAGAATATGGAAAAGAAATGATAATTAAAAGAATAAATTCACCTTCACTTTTAACTTTATAAGTATTGAATATTACTTTTTCCAAAAGGATGATAAATTGCTCGCAGAAACAAGAAACAGTCTATTTATGCACTCATACCAATAGAAATTATCTAGCAACCATATTTTCATAAACAAGTTCCGTTTTCTGTTGAGAAAGAAAGAGTAGGATTTTTTTTCAATACAAATGCAGCCTTATATGCCAGCAAATGGCATTAAATTTACAATCCTGGTAAACAGAAATAAGGACATCATAATATCTAACTCTTGGCTCTAGAGCAATAAAAAAACACATAGAATTCAGAGGTAAAAGGATATTTAGCTACAACAGAGTGACTGAAAATAAAATACCCCCATAAGCGTAAGAGCTTCAGTCCGTGCTTCTTCTGTTTGAGGGACATGTAAATTCATCTCATCACCATCAAAGTCAGCATTGTAAGGGTTGCAAACAGATTCATTAAATCTCAATGTTCTCCAAGGCATTATTCTTGCCTGCATTCACAGACCAAAAGAAAATGCAATGGAATTCCAAACGCCTCATAGGCATAATAAATAATACTAATGGAGATGACTTGTTGATACATATGCATACCCTGTGGCACATAATTGACATTCTATGCAGACTTGGCTGTCTGTTAAAAAGAACGACATCTCCATCTTCCAAATGCCTTTCTACTATAAAACCATGTTTTAGTTCACTAGCGGCAGTTTTCTTGTCCACATATCTTAAATGCCTGCATGATAGTTATTCTTGAATAAGTTGTCAGTCAATAATCATATTTCACCAATGTAATATAAACCAAATAACTAACAACTTACTGTCTGGCTCCATCTGGTAGTAAAAGGAAGTTTGCCCCTGGGTATTTGTCAGGTCCATTGCATATCCGTTGTCTCAACTTTTCTATGTTATGAGCAAATACCCGTTCTGGGTAAGTTAATTTCTTTGCCATAAGCATAGGGATTGCAACCTAAAATACAATCAAAGAGCAATTGACTATCCTGATGCCAACTAAAATAATAATAATAAAAAAAACAAGAGCAATTGATTAACGTGAGGAGGCAAAGTAGAATAAAATATTTTGGATCAATAAGGTCACAATAACTTAAAAGGTTGACCTCGGTAATTTTCAAATTTGGATCTGGAGAAATAACAGTTCTTCCAGTAAATTCAGTACGTTTTCCAGACAAGTTACCACGAAAACGTCCTTGCTTCCCTTTAAGCCTCTGAACAAGGCCACGATGTTTTGAATCGGGAATTGAAGGAGCTTCACTGTTAACATATTCAACAACTTGAATTTGAAGGTGATCCCAGCATTCCTAAAAGAAAGGATAAAAGAAGAAAGGATTCAGACAAGAGTAACCAGCATAACCATAGAATCAAGGGTGTGGAATCACCCTGTGCAGAAAACAATAGTCATCAAATGAAAAAAGAAAATAGAATGTTAACATAAACAAATTCAAAGAAAGAAACTTATTGATATGGATAGGAGCAAGCTGTAGAATCCAAGATAAAGTTATTGAACAAGGTTTTACTCCTTTAAATATATCTCGAATGATGGAACTCGTTTCTTTTATAATGCATAAAGAATGAGTAAAACATGTGACATTATCGAAAAAAAAAAAAAAGGCATCATTAAGCAGAAAACTCGTTTCTATAAAATTGATAACCAATACTAGAGCAAATACTGAAAACTTCCAATACAAGTCTTTCATGACCAAGATGATGAAATAATAATTTACAGCTCCTATAGCATCATTTGTGACCATATTTTCAATTCAAAAATGCCTTTTCCCGAAGCTGCTCAACACAGATCTTAGTTTGAATTACTGAAGGTTCGGTTTTAAGAACTGCTAAAGGCAAAGGTTGTTAAATAAATAAATTGCTAAAGGTTCAGCTATGAAAATTGTTAAAGACCAAGGTTATTAAATTAATAGACGGATAAACTACCATTGATATATTAATAGACCAAGGTTATAAATAAATTCCATTGATATATTCATACAAGAAAGAAAATTGAACTGAGACAGCCAGCTACAAGTCAGCTCAGATGATTATGCCACTCAAGAATTAAGTGAACATAGAAGTTAATTGGACAATTCTCACCAAACATTTTTGTGGGGGTAAAGCACCTTCAAGGTCCTCTCGAAGAATAGAATTGGTGTTAATAATATTTTTCAGAATGCTAGTAATACCATCCTCGTTGCTGAAATGCACATAAAAAGTTACAGTATAAACATAGCAAAGTGAATGGCATGGTAAAGAAATTAAGAGAAGTAGTTAAAATGCATCCAATAGAAAGGGGAACAAAGTAAGATGCAGACCTTGAAACTCCAGCATTGACAAAAACAGAAGGACGGATGGTCACAGGTGGTATAGCAATATTTGTCACAATAAATTTCTCAGGTCTATCAGAAAGATTAAGCAATTCACAGTCCTGCAGCACAGGGTGAAAATGTAGTCAACCAGCTCTTAGCAGAAAGCACAAATTTTCATCTTGAAAACAAGCATCTACCTCAGCAAGCATTTTTTTGAAAAGAGATAATACATTAACAGGACTTAGAGTGTGCCCGATTTGCAAAACTTTGCCACTGATGTGAGACATTGCAGCAGCAACTTCATCTTTGCTTCCATCAATGGTTCTAGAAAAATCATGAGCAACGGCTAACGAAGATCTAGCTTTTTTAACAACTCCTACATTATGAGAAATAAATAAGTTGTAAAAGAGAAAGAGATAGGATAATTCTATATCCTTTTTTTATTTATGTGTAGGTATTTATATACATAAGACACTCTATAATTATGTCTATCAATTGCTAATTACAATAAATTGCAATCCCGACACAATCCCTTCAATTAAGCTAATCAATTACAATCCCTACAATTAAGCTAATTACACTAAAGCCTACGGTCAAAGATGCTAAAGTATTCAACACTCCCCCTCAAGCTAGAACATATATGTCAATCATATCCAGCTTGTCACAAAGTTCTAAGAATTGTTTTCCTCCTAATGCTTTAGTGAAGATATCAGCAACTGGGTTGGATGATGATGTGAATGGAGTGGCAATTTTCTAGCTCATTACATACTCGCGAATAAAGTGACAGTCAACCTCAATCTGCTTAGTCCTCTCATGAAAAACCGGGCTACTTGCAATGTGAATAGCCGCTTGGTTATCGTAGTACATAAGCAGTGGTTCATTATAGATGAATACTAATTCTTCAAGCAAATTCTTGAACCATAAGATCTCAGTTACAGTGTGAGTCATGGCTCTGTACTCAACTTTGGCAGTTGACCTAGCAACTTACTTTGCCATGTTACTAAATTTCCTCCTACATAAGTGCAATATCCATAAGTAAACCGTATGTCGATCTTTGATCCAGCGTAGTCGGCATCAAAATAGGCTTCGGTCTTTAGGTGCCCATTTCTCTTAAATGACAACCTTTTTCCTTGGAAATTTCTTAATGTACCTAAGAATCATGATCACGGCATCCCAGTGAACTTGCTTCGACTTATCTATAAAACAATTGACCATTACAACTGCAAAGGAGATGTTACTGTTAAGTAGATATGAGTTTCCCAACAAGCCGTCTATATTTTGACTTATCCTCAAAGAATTCTCCAATGTCATCCCTGATATTCATAGGAGTATCAAGTGGCTTCATTCCAAGCAATCCAGTTTATTTGAGTAAATTTGTAGCATACTTCCTTTCGCATAATGAAACTTCAGTTTTGTTGTGAGCAATTTCAATTCTCAAAAAATACTTAGGATGTCCCATATCCTTAGTAACAAAGTGTTGCTACAAATACTTCTTAGTTTCATCAATCCCACATATATCACTGTCGGATATTAGGATGCGATCGACATAAACAATAAGAATACTAATGTCATTCGTGTTGTGTCGTGCAAACACAGAATGATCAAATTTACACTGCTTGAAGCCAACAACTCCAATTATATTACTGAATTTATCAAACCAAGCTTTGCGACTTTATTTAAGACCATAAATAGCCTTTATAAGTCTACAAAACACAGTAGACATACCCTAGAGGTTGCTCTATAAAAACAACCTCATGCAAATCGCCATAAAGGAAGGCATTTTTCACATCTAGCTGATACATTGACCAAGATTGATTGACAACAAAGGAGAACAGAACTCTACTAGAATTCAAATGGACATTAGAAGAGAACGTCTCAAGGTAGTCAAAACCGTAAGTTTGTGTAAATCCTTTGGCCACCAGACGAGCTTTGTATTGATCAATAGTACCGTCAGTTTTATACTTCAGAGTAAACACCCAACATCAGCAACAACATCAACGGAAGGTGGTGTAGTCACAAGCTCCCAAGTACCACGAGAGATAAGGACGGGCATTTCTTCATTCATTGCAGTTTGCCAAGTAGAGTGTTGATAAGCCTTAAAGTAGGAAGTTGGAACTTCTGTAGACGAGAGAGAGAGAGAGAGAGAGAGAGCAAAAGCATGGAAAGCGTGACAAAGGTAATCAAACGAGATATGGTTAGACAAAGGATGGGTAGTACAAGAACGAATACCTTTACGAAGAGCAATGGGCAGATCAATATCGGAGGAGCGAGGAGCATCGGGAGCTGTAGTAAGAGGAGGAGAGGGACATGACACAGGTTTTGGCCGAGAACGCCTCGTATACACCTGCAATATTTTAGGTGACAGAGCATCCGTAGTAGAAGGCATAACGGGTGGGATTGGTAATGGAGGAGATGCTAATGTATCATACGACTGAGTCAGATGGGGGGAAAGTATGGTTTTGACTCAAAAAAACGTAACATCAACACAAGTGTAACTGCGTTTTGTGTGTGAGTCAAGGTAACAATATCCTTTTTTTTGTGTACGAGAATATCCAAGCATGATGCATTTAATAGAGCGAGAAGACAATTTATCCAAATCAGGAATAAAATCATGAACAAAAAACAAACACAACCAAATATGCGAGGAGACACAAAGAAAATAGGTTTGTAGGATGAAGACATGGGAATGGGATATCCAACACACTGGACGACATCCTATTTATGAGGAAGTGCACTGTGAGAACAACATCACCCCATAAATACTTAGGGGCATGCATGTGATTCTATTTATGAGGAAGCACGCTCTGAGAAGAACATCACCCCACAAATACTTAGGGACATGCATGTGCCACAAAAGTGTACGAGTTACGTCTAACATATGACAGTGTTTGCGTTAAGAAACCCCATTTTGTTGGGAAGTGTATGAGCAAGACTTTTGATGAATAGTGCGATAAGAATCACACAATGTTGAAACAATTTTCTAAGTGAACTTAAGTGCATTATCAGTACGAAGAGTGCGCAAGTCTATTGAATATTAGGTTTTTATTTTATTATAAAAAGATTTTAGCACATCAGAACCTCATTTCTATTTTTGAATAAATACAACCACGTCATACGAGAATAATCATCAACAAAAATTATAAAATACTGAAAGCCCCCTCTAGACTCAACTCTACAAGGTTCCCAAACAACACAATGAACAAGTTCAAAAACAAAAGAACTACGTTTATCAATTCTAGAAGGAAAAGACGTACGATGGTGTTTGCCGAACTCACAGGACTTGCATTGGTGTCAGGACGACTCGTGATCACACGAAGAATCGAGACAAGAGCATTCGATAACATGGGAATGTTATCACTTGCCAACATATTATCCTAAGCCGGTTGTAGAGTGGAATTTAAACCGGATAGGTTTGTGACCAAGAATTCCTCCCATTGATTCTTTCGAGTCTGAGTATCACAAGAGAGAGGATAGTATAGCATAATTTCATTAGTAGCCCCTTAAGAGTAGCAAAGTAGTTACTAACAGACTAACCGTCTTTGCGAAGAGCAAAGAGTTTTTCATATAATTCGAAAACACGAGAAACATTCTTGTCATTCGAATACATGCCTTGTAAGGCATCCCACATCTCTTTGCCAGTTTCCACGAATATAACATTAATGCTGATGGATTCCTTCATACTGTTGAGGAGCCAAGCCATAACAGTCGTTCGAAACCCAATCTGAATATTTCGGATCTTTAGGG